>JAGVVM010001185.1:0-11034 GCA_019149425.1 Psidium friedrichsthalianum | reverse complement strand
GAAAAATTTTCCGAAATCATCTGGAGTCATTTTCCCTTCGCGATTGAGCCAAAATAACACGATTCTGTCCAATCAGTCCCGTTTTGGCACGAATTTTGAGGATTGACTAGTCAAACTTGCTCTCCAAGTTTTGACCAGATTGGATAAGCTTGACCAACTTTTTGGTCAAATCGATGAATAGTAGTAGATATTTTGATTATTTAATTAATATTTTGAGATATTTTAAATAAAAAATATTATTTTGGGAAGACCATTTGACTTTTTCTCTCTTCTTCTTCCCTCTTACGGCAGATCACCATCCCTCTTCTTTTTTCTCTCACGGTGGAAAACTTTCCTCTTTTCTCCCTCCCTCTCATTTGGCTCCAATTCTGGCTGCAGACTTCAACCGGCCACTGACAAAAATCTGTAAGTTGGATTCTCGCAATTTTTGGATATGTTGTAGTTTAATGTCTTACGGTTCTAACCCAACTTGAATCGCCTCAATCCGAGGTCGTTTGACCCTTCAATGTATTTTCTCGTATCAGTCGACGAAACTGTTTCTGGGTGCCGAATTTCTGTTTTAGCTCAAAATGATATTGTCGACCTCGGCTGCCCTTAGATCTCATTTCCATGTCAAATATGTGATTCTAGTTCGTTTTGGTGCCTAAACAGCCCCCTCACAGCCCCGGTTTCCCTTTGGTTTAGCCATTCTCTTCCCCTGTCGTCGTGCGCCGCCGCCGGTCTCGGTTGTCGCCGGTTGTCCTTCGCCGTTCAGCTTGTTTCCACAGCTTGTCAAGCTTCGTTTGGTAAGTTAAACCTCTATTCCTTGATTAGGATATTGAACTTGCCATGGATTAGCTCTAGAGCCGATTCGGGGTAAATCGGTTTAGAAAAATTTCCGGAAACGGCGTATTGGTGGAAATCAATTCTGTGGAATGCTGTGATATGCAGTTTGGATGTGAATTGTTGTTGTATTGGCTGAATATAGGCTGGTGGTGTTGATTGGAGTGGGTCCCGTGAGGTTCGGGCCTCGAAAAATGAATTTTTGGGACATTTTCAACAAAAACGGGCCAAATAGTACTCTGGAATCACTGTTCACGACATTCTGTGTACTGTTCACGTGCTGCCCAATTTGATTTGAATTGAGAATGACAATTCATGTGGGTCCCGTATGGCTTGAGTATTTTTAAAAGTGAGAAAATGAGGCATTTTTGTCACAAACGGGCTCGGAAAATATTCCACGTGACTATTCCCGGTGCCCGAGAGCTGTGGCTGAGTCCAAATAATATTTGTGGATTATCCACGTGTGTCCACGTGCGATGATTTTGTGATTTTGGGTCCGACGTGGAATTTTTGGCAATAAAAATGAATATAATTGGGGCATTTTTAATATAATTAGGCACGTGAGATAAATTGATTGGTTTGGCCATGGTGTCGGCCACGTGGATTGATATTCTTGGGCACGTGTTTTGAATTGTGGCCTAACGTACTTGGCCGTGTGTTTTCTGCCCAATTGAATTAGCATTATTTTTATTAGCCTGAGAGGCTCGTGCGATGGATTTCGCGTGTGAAATTGCATATCATTGTCACTTGGCGTAATACGTAGCCATATTGTGACTTGGCGTAAAATGTAGCCACAGAGGCGTAAAATGTAGCCTCAGAGGCGGAAAACGTAGCCTCGTGCGCCCTGATGCGTTTGACGCGGGGTAGCTGGAGTGATAAGCGTGCCAACCTGAGGCGGTTCTTCTACGCGGGTTGGAGCACGGACCTGATGCGCCTAAATGACGCGGGTCGGACCTGGCGCCTATACGACGTGGGTCAAATTGGCTGTTAAGCCGAGGCTCAAGATTGAGCGTGCATGCATATGCGATTGCTGTGATTGTCCTGCTTGGACGTGTTTGTTTAAATGCCTAATGATTTTATATTGAGCCATTGATTAGCGATGATTTCGATATCCTGATTCTGTGTGGTCCCGGATTGGACCAGAGATTCGAACTGTATTGATGTTTGGTCATTTATGGCGAGCTTTATATTGAACTGTGCTTGGTATTTTTCTGGCCCTATGATTTTGAGTTCCTGGATGAGGCTTGAGAGTTTAGTCTGAGGTTGTTTGGTGTCCTGAGAAGGGGATTAGGGGTTAGCTTACTGAGATTCGTTCTCATGGGTGATTTCCCCATTTTTCAGACCCCAAACCGCCGCAGTGAATGCGATCCTAGTAAGGCAGGGGATCGAGTTGGATATTGAGTCGGAAACTCAGCTTTTTTCTTGGATCGGATGGTGGGGCGGATGTCGATGAGCACAGTGGAGTTGAAGCCCTTTTTGTAGAAATTTGTATTTTGCTTGTAGTCGAAGATGGAAATTGCCGACCTAAGCCTTTTTGTTAAAGGTCGAGCTATAAGATGTCAAATGACGACAGGAATTTTGATTTGTGCATATTAAATGTCGCCAAACCGATGTATATAAATATGATGTAATATAAGAAGTGATTTGATGTAAATTAGATTGGTTGGTCTCTCTATCTATCCCTTTCTGTGCATGATGTTGAAGGAGCTCGTTTCCGTTGCCTAAGGAACTCTAAGGTCGATTGGTTACGATGAGTTTCCTGGGCCGTCGTGTTTGTGACCATTCGATCGCACAGGTACGACAGGGATGTTGCGAGGCTCGTGGGTTCGGGGCGTGACATCTACAGGATCTCAAGATCCAGATGAACCTCAAACGAAGCAATTTTCAAGACTTACCTAGGTCCAGGCAAATACCATTATATTAAGAGAAAAACAAGGATAGGGAATCAGAAGACAGACTGTAATCATTTTGATCCATGAACCAATTATGCGAATTGGGTTTTGTTGACTGACATATGTTGGCAAAATTCAAAATGAGTTGGAAAATGATTTTCGATGTTTGGAATAGAAAGTGATCTATGCTTTTCACTAGGATATGAATAATCTTTGGAGCACTTTGTTGGGGAAAATTGTCGAAAATCCTAAACTTATTGCACTTTTATCAATTTAGTCCTAAATTTAATAACTTTGACATTGAGTTCTAAATATTTTCATGTTTTATCAATTGAATTCATCCGGTCAATTTTGACCAAAAATTATTGACGAGAGTTTGACCATCTTACACAGTATAGCCGAAATTAATACCTTTTTACTATTATTTCAATTTTTTTGATTGATTTATTTACTTTTTCTTTTCTTGTATTTTCTTTTTTTATATACTGTGGAGGGTGAGGGCAGCAAAGCCCTTGCCTAGATGTGGCAAGGATGCCTTGCATGGGTACACAGCCCTTGCCCACGGATGGGTATGGCTTGGCGACCCTCACCCAATGGCTAGTGAGGGCCCGTCAACCCTCGCTAGCCATAGTAAAAGGAAAAAAGTGAAGGAGAAAAGATAAAATGGAAAAAGAAAATAATAATAATAATAATAAAGCTTGCCAAAAGTATAAAACTTTATTTAAATTTGTCCACGTTAGTGCCAGCATACCTATGTAAAATAGCTAGCATTTACATCAACGATTTTCGATCGAAATTTTAGTCAGATGGACTCAATTGGCAAAAAATAAATATGTTTATGATTCAATTGGCAAAATTAAAAGGTTTATGACAAAATTGACAAAATTGCAATATATTTAAGGCTTTATGGATAATTTTCGCCACTTTATCGCATTGGTTGTTTCTATGCTTCGTTTGATAGTTGTGTGCTGGATTGATGTTGCTTCAATTCACACAAATAAGTATTTTTGCAATTTTCTATCATTTTCCTTTCCCTTTTCTTTTTTTTTCCCAACACTGAGCCAGCGAGGTCATCGACCGACTTGCAACTGCCCCAGGTGAGGGCCGCAACCTCACCCATAGATATATGCAATACCAACAAGGGTCACAACGCCCTCGCTTGGGTCTGGGGGTGGTGGCCCTTGTCCAGACCAAGCGAGGGTCGCTGTCCCAGAGTTTGAAAGAAAAAAAAAAGGAAAAAATTAATGAAATCCCAAAAAATGAAAAAATAAAAATAAATGCAACGTCAATGCCAACCAGCCGGCACTAACCCAACCGAATAGATCATGATCGATGCAAAATCTGACGTCGCACCGTAACTACACCCTCGATGACGAGGTGAGCGAGCAAGTAAACGACGTCTTTAGCCATGAGCCGATCAACTTGCTCCCAAGAGGAGTGGCTGAGGATATCGATCCTCAGGACCACCGGGGCCTCCAATGATTTGATAACGCCTGTCTCCATCAGCCGGTTCACATGAGAGTGGTGCTTCATGCCCTTCTCCACAGCTTCACGGTCGCCGCTAGAGGCCATCGGAGACGAAGAACAAGGATGGCTTACACAGAGAGAGAGAGAGAGAGAGAGGGGTGAACAGAGAATGAAGAAGAGGGCGGAGAGTGAGTTTGGCTTTACAGTTTCTGTTATGTTTGTTCCTTCTCCCTTTGCCGCTGGTCACTTAAACGATACAATACTGAATGAATTGGCTGTTCATGAATTCAATGAATCAGTCCCCCGTGTTTCAACAGCTGAGATTTCAGTTGCCTCATAAAATCCGAAGCATTTGATAATCTTCCCGTTTAGACAACAATGCAAAATGTTAATCAGGAATGTGGCGGATTGAGAATGTCTATTCAATTTCATATAGTAATAATAATAATAAATCACATTCAATATTCGAAAATACATCATATCAGTTAGTACTTTAGGTTTTCTTTCCAAAACAATCACTACAAAAAAAAACAAGGTTTTAGCAACGTCATTTGCCACGAAAATATTGGCGAAATTCGTCACTAAATCAAGTTGCGACGAATTTTGCGACGAAAAAAATTTCGTCGCTAATTCGGCGTCGCAAAATTTAGCGACGAAAAATTTCATTTTCGTTGCTAAATTGTAACGAATAATATTCGTTGCAAAATTGGTCGCCAAAATGCGACGAATACTATTCGTCGCAAATACTATTCGTCGCAAAACTCGTCACCAAATTTGCGACGAAAATGGACTATTTCGTCGCTAAATTTTGTGACGCCGAATCAGCGACGAAATTTTTTTCGTCGCAAATTGATTTAGCGACGAATACTATTCGTCACAAAATTCGTTACAAATTACTATTCCTCGCTAATTTGCCACAAATAGTATTCGTTGCAAAATTCGTTGATAAATTTTAGCAATGAATTTTGCGACGAATTTTTGAATAGATTAGCGATGTAAATAGCGACGATATTTTTCTTTTGCAACGTACTTGCTAATGTCTTTAGCGATGAATTTTGCAACGAACATTGTTTAGGGACGAACTTAGCGACGAATTTTTATTAATTCTTTAGCGATTAATTTTGCGACAAATATTATTCAGGGACAAATTTAGCAACGAATTTATATTAATTCTTAGCAATGGATTTTGTGACAAATATTGTTCAAGGACGAATTTAGCGACGAGATTTTATTAATGTATGATTGTTTTTCCATATCGACCAAATATTTGCATCAATGAATATACATAAGGTTATGCTAGCCACATATATGCCAATCTTGGAGTTCAAGCTTGTCGCCCCCACTTTTCTGTTTGACCCTGCACGAAACATGATAGAAATGCAAAGTTAATAAGCAGCAATGTTCTTTCAAAAGAGTCCTAAAATAGCCTTCTTGACGAGCATAGGCCATGCTATTACCTTAATTAAGCTTTGAGTTATTTACTCATAGCCCGTCGCGTATTCCTCAGTCAAATTCTCAACGTATAGCCCATTCTTCAAGTCATCATGTATCTGAAAATAGGGGCAAGCCACAAAATAACACAAACTTAGAAGGACTAGGTATAGAGAGAAATGTTGATCACTGGGACAAACCTACACTTAGTATGGAAAAAAAGTAATGCACCTTAAGGTTTCGCTGGATTGGATCGAGTAAGTCCCCTATTTGTCCGTTTTAAAACTGCATGGAAAAGAAGAAGAAGACTTTAGCTAGATATAGGTGAAGCAGAATATTGCAACTAATGCTCAAATAATCAGACGGAGGCCACCTCCAGAAAAGAACAGCAGCATTGATAGTTGGCTAGTTTACCTTCAGAATTCCCTTGCTCCTGTATCAAGTCATGAAATCCTTTAGAAAAAGACCAATCAATAACTTTTAGTATAAAGAGTTACGAAAAACGTAAGCTTGACATACCTTCTCAATCTCAAAAAATAACATATGAAAAATGCACGTCAACAAATTTGCTCAAACAGTCTATCCGAATATTTATTTCTAGATTATACAAATTAGGGATTATCTTGCCAAATTTCAGTTTTTGCCATTGCCTTGCATGAGTAAATCTGAAGTATGTGTCTCTGACCTGCCAGATGCCTCTTTTAGACCATGTCTGAGGAAGTACGTACCCCTTCCATCCATTCACCATAAATCATCTCTTGACGACACCAGCAGCACCCAAACAAAACATGCTAATCTGAAGAAAGTTAATCTAAGGAGGGGCTGGAAAGAGAAGACAGGATTTGCTAGACCCCGATCAAAAGATTCAGACCCGGCGGAACGGGTGGGAAGGGGTGGAGATAGAGACGCATATTCAACAATATATGTGTATTCCATATATAAATGAGAAATTACCCTGCAAAATGGCAGCATAATAGGCATATAATCTTCTGATTCTCATGCACATAAACAAGATTTACATAGATGTACCCATTATGAGTGCCAGTCCACATCAAATTCTTTCCCTCTCTCATCCATTCAAGATGGCAAGGACCTCGCCCGACTTCTGACCCAAAGCACCTGGTCCTCGACATGTCATATCCGGGAGTATACTCGCCCTGAAATTTGAAAGCACTTCGGTTGGAACTATACTGAAGAATGTTATGCAAATCGAGAGAAATTGGCAACCTTTCTTCAACTATAGAAATAGATTTCTCGGAGAATTTCCTGATGGGCAAAACGAGGCGAGGAAGACGCAATTGGTGTTCCTCTTCAAGGCAAAGTAGACGCAAAAGATAAAAACAAACCCAAGAACTACAACCCCCAGAGCTATAAAAGAGCATAATCTTTTGTCCTTGAACCCTAAAGAGAAAACAAAAGGGAAATCTCGATCGACAGATACACAGAGAGAGGGAGGGAGGGAGGGAACACAAAAGGGCGAACCTTTTGCAGGTCAAAGTAGAGGCGAGGAAGACGCAATCGGTGTTCCTCTTCAAGGCCTCCTCTTCGGCTGACGGCGCTGAAACATGGGATGGTTGGATCGTCGGCTCTCGTGTACCCGCGACCAAGGCGGTCCCACCCAAGACCTGCAACGAAGAATCGATCGAGAACGATCCCTCCCGTTCCAGATCCCAGCTGATGAAAACGGAGGGAGAGAAGGAGAGACAGAGAGACAGAGATCTAATCTAATCTGAGAGGCAAGGAGGGGGAATGCACAGAGCCGCCTCAACTAGAGAGGGAGGGAGAGAGAAGGGCGAGGGATAGAAGAGGGGTGACAGAGACGCAGAGAGAGAGAGAGAAGAAGCGAGAGGGATGAACGAGTGTGCGACTTCTCTCGGCTAAGCCCCATATCTCCAGTCCATAGTTTTCCTCTATTAGCGACGACCTCGGCTAGTCGTCGCTAATTAGCGACCACGTGGGATTACCGTCGCTAATTAGCCACGACTTGGCACGTCGTCGCTAATTTAGCGACGACGAGAGATTATATTCGTCGCTAATTAGCGACGACTTAGGCTTGTCGTCGCTAATTAGCGACGAATATTGAAGTCGTCGCTAATTAATAATTACCCACGAAAATAATTTTTCATCGCTATTTGTATAATTAGCGACGAACATATATTTCGTCGCTAATTAGCGACAATCAATGTCTTGTCGTCGCTAAGAGAGAGCAAATGAGCAAAACGAGGATGATGATTATTAGCGATCAATACTTCTGATGTGGGTAAATAATTAGCGACGAAAAATATTTTCGTCGCTAAATCATCAATTAGCAACGAAAAAGGTTTTTTCGTCGCAAAATTAACAATTAGCGACGAAAATAATTTTTCGTCGCTAATTGGTTAGCGACTAAAACCATTTTTCGTCGCTAATTAGCGAGGAAAATTAATTTCGTCCCTAATAATTAGTGACGAAAATCAAAGTCGTCGCTAATTAGCGACGAAACCTTATCTTCGTCACTAATAATTAGCGAGGAAAATAAATTTCGCCACTATTAGCGACGAAAATCAAAGTCGTCGCTAATTATTAGCGACGAAAATCAATTTCGTCGCTAATAATTAGGGACGAAAATAAATTTCGTCGCTAATTAGCGACGAAACTTTATATTCGTCGCTAATTAGCGATGAAAATTAATTTCGTCCCTAATATTAGCGACGAAAAAAATTTCGTCGCAAATTAGTGACGAAAATAAATTTCGTCGCTAAATTCGTCGCAAATTAGCGACGATTTTATTTCGTCGCTAATTTTTCGTGGCTAAAAAACCTTTGTTATTTTGCGACGAATTTTGCGACAAATTTGTGACGAAATTTATTTTCGTCGCTATTTTCATCGCAAATTAGCGATGAATTATTTTTCGTCGCTAATTTTTCGTGGCTAAAAGCCCTTATTTTTGTAGTGAACGTAGAATACAAGATCTGGTGATAAATTTATTTAAAGGTCCAATAAGTGTATGCCGCATATATTTTTGTTTTCCCTCTAGTTGAGATACTACTCCGCTTTTAAAAAGACATTTACCTTGCCTCTTCAAGCGTGTTCACTTTTGCTGTTCTTTTCCTTTCTCCTCTGGTTCTTGTTTTGGTTAAGCTGGATATCTTTCCTAATTCAAGTTGGATTAGACTAGCCAAATCACTCGCCTATTCAAGGAAAATTTCTGAATAATTTGTAGTGTAAATGAGTCGATGCATCCTTACTAGGTGTGTCAATGATTCAGTTTAGTTTTATTTTTTAAGAAAATTGAACTAAACTAAACTATTAGCTCTGTTGGAAACAAATCCGTACGATATTTTGATGATTACAAAATCATCTCTAGTTCTAATAGTTATCATGATGAGTGCAAAAGGTAAATTTAGTTACCATTATTAATGACCCTACGCCGTCAACAAAGATGAGAAACTATGCCGTGACAGATAAGTGAACAAGTGCCACGAGGGTATATCATGGAAGCTTAGAAGAGTTAGTCAAGATGGTGTTATTGGAGCCTTGGTACTGATGAAAGGTGGTAAGAACGTTGTGGCTATCTTAACAAATCATTGAGTCGATATCATCACTAAAAATGTCAGCCAAGTTACTCGAAAGCAACACTGGTGGTAATGGGTGTACCTATTGGTATGGAGTAATAGAGTTGGTATAGCAATGACGTGATATCGCTAACCATTATGACTGATGATAGCTTAGAGTAGAGCCATTTAACGCTCTAGATGCCACAGACAAAGACTATAGAAATATGACTGACAGCTGACATTATGCATAGTACGGATAAATAGTGTATCATGCAGGATCATTCTTTTCATGCGATAAGAAATGTACCCTTAATCTTCTAATAACAACTTGAACAGTGATGTTTGTTCTCTTGACTTGAGATATAACTTTTGTTTCCTTATCAGGAGTAGTACTTTTTGTCTCTTGCTTGGAACAATACTACTTGGTTTCCCATGCGGACAAGAATGTCTAGTGTGCTTGATATCTAGCTATGTATCTTTGAAGACCTCCAACGGCTAGTGTGAAAATTGAAGGTCTGTATAAGGATAAGGAAGGCCAAAGAGGACAGTGTGAAGTGAGAAGCGAACCAACGAGAGAACATACAACACACTTAGACTTTGACATACACTCTCGAGTTCCTTATGCAGCCAGCATCATTGTTCCTTTCTCTATGTTTGTTTGTTTTCACTATAATAGCCCATGTATACAAGTCTAAGAGCATTATTCGTGTCACGCCCCGAACCCCACAAGCACGCGACATCCCACACAAACACAATGCTCGATAAAGATAATGCGACATCCCAGGATTTGTCGCCGACCCAATCGATTATGATTAAATCGAACGCTAGCGGAAACGACACATTAACCCCGACAACAACTAAGCAAGGTAAAAGGACAACCAAAACACTCATATATATATATATATATATATATATTCACATCCTTTATACATCATTCATACTATCAACTACATCAACCGTGTAAGCAATACAAACTAGGTCGACCACATGTCAAAAAGGATCTATGGCCGAAAGAGCTATACTCTAAGCAAAAGATCACCCTAAAACAAAGAACACGCTAAGATCTACTTGCCTCCACTACTGACATCAAGTAGTGGAATCTCGTCAGGGTCGAATCCTCAGAGTCACTCAGCATCGCAATCTCTCCATCCTCGGAATCTCACTAGTGAATTCTCGTCGATATCCATCGGCACAGGAATATCGTTGGGGTCCACTACCTCTTTATCGTCGATGACAGCTGAAGCATCCCAATCGCCGATGATCTCTGATGGGTCTCGAATCCATGGAATAGATTGCTCAGTAAACCCTCTTGACGGTACCTCCATGCAACATAAAATTGTGCTTTCCATCGGTTGTCTCCCTCGTCCACCCAAACTCTAGTAATATACCTAAGGTACGTTCGATCTTCACTGATAGGGTACTCTTCCACTTCGGTATGTATCTCTTGTGGAATCCTAAAATGGAGCGATGGTGGTGTTTTCATGATCCTTGTCTAGGTTCTAAAAGGTGGGGGAAAATAACGATAACTATGAGAATACATCTCAGTAAGCTTGTCCCCTAAACCCCGCTCAGGACAACGCGTAATTACACTATTAATTCTGGACATGCAATTAGGCGAACAACTCAACCATGACAATAGATGAACTTAACATGCAAATGAACATCCAATAGTGATATGATCATGCATTAGAATATATAGGTATACGAGGATCTCGAGGTTCTGCCTCAATAGAATTTCATTTTCATCTGACCCACGCTAGTTGCCTCAGGTCATGCTTCACCCGCGCTAATCGTCTCACGGTTGGCACCCTTATCTCTCCAGCTACCCCGTTCTAAGCACGTCCAGGTGCACTGTGTCTCGACCCACGATACTTGCATCAGGTCGG
>JAGVVM010001184.1:0-10797 GCA_019149425.1 Psidium friedrichsthalianum | reverse complement strand
AATCGGGATAATTTTGGGCTGAATCGGGCGAGTCAAACCCAACCCGTCTGACCAGGCAGCCCAGAAACGCAGAAGCAAAAATTGCATCTGTCCCCTCGCGCGCGACAGAACCAGGAAGAGCGGGCGTTCCTTTCGTTTCCCTCGTACACCAGTGTATCATGAACAAAGAGCAAGTGGAAAACGCCAAAATTCCTGGGCAATCTGCAATACCCAGAGGGACACCTTCCCCAAACTGATAGCAACCTCTCCCCTGGACCTCCAGCTGTGCCGCCCCAGGTTACGCAAAAGAAGAGGGTGAGGAAGCTGATGGTTGCCCGAGAGAAAAGCTGAGCCAACGCAATTTTGGGATAGCCATCAGGCTTTGGGCAGAGAGTCGATAAAAAGCAAGAGAGAGGGAGCTCTTAAGGAGCTCTGAAGGAGCTCGTTGAAGCGCAAAAAAAAAAACAAAAAAAGAGAGAACGAGCAAAAGAGGGGTTGGTTCTGCACAGAGAGTAAAAATAAAAGGGGGAGCTTGCTCCTCCTCCTCCGGGGGTTGAGCGAGCAAAAGTATAAGGGGAGAACTCAACGAGTTCTGGGCAAAGAGAGAGAGAGAGAGAGAGAGTCTTGAGGAGTTCTCCGTTAGTTGAGAGCTTGAGAGCGGAGCAGACTAGAGCTCGAACTAGAGAGAAGGCTCGCGGAGCTCTTTTAAGCTCATTTTTTGGGGTCTTCACAGGAGAGAGAGCGCAAGGGGGAGAGGCTCTGAGTTTGGGGAGCAAAAGAAGAAAACCAGAGAGGAGGAGAGCTCAGGAAGTTCGCTCAAAGGAAAATATTGAAGAAGCTCAAGGCAAAAAAAAAAAAAAAAAACGAAACAAAGAAACCGAGATAGCCGGGTGAAGAAGAAAAGACAGGCACGTGTCCGTCGCGCCCTGTTCGACGACCGGCGACGCTGGACTTCCCCTGTTTCGGTCGCGATCTGACGGACCCAGCACCAAGCCGTGACCGCACCGTTTCTGCTCCGACCAGCGATCCATCGCTCCCGGATCTACCCCCCTGCTCGCTTCCTCCGACAAAGGCCACCGCAACCGCGAGACCTGTCCTCGGTCGACCATGACGAGACGAAGCAGCTTACTACCCATCCGTCACCGATCGTCAGCAACCCCTTGCGGCCTTCGAACCGGGGAGGGGCTGGGCGGAACCTGATTTTCCTTTTGCTTGAGTCGTTTGAGAGCATGTGAACAGAGGTTCGCGGGGAAGGACCGTTATTCTCTTCTTCGTGCGGTTGCTGTCTCGCAATGGCTTTGTTGCGTTAAGGCTGCATCGGATCTGACCTGAATGGAGCGGCGACGACACGGACAGGCGATAGGGTCGGTTAGTATTCTCACTTCTTGTAGCCGAGCTTGGTCTTCTTGTGAGTCACGCCTATTTTGTTTTGGGCCAGTAGGCTTCGTGGGCGTGAGTTTATAGTGTGAACGTTGGGTTATTCTTGCGATTTGGGCAGCGGGATATTAGGTCAGAATTGGGCTTTAATATTGGGCCTGAGAGCAAAAAGGAAAATCAAGTTCGGGCCAGGCTCAAGAGGGGATTGCTTTTTGTCTAGACCAACCCCGGGTCGGGTCCACGGGCTCGGTCCAGATTAGGGGTGAGCATGGTTCCAGGATAGAACCTGAAACCTGAAGAACCGAACCGATGGAACCGATCGGTTCCAGGTTCCAAGGTATGGATGGTAGGTTTTAGGTTCCAAAAATTAGAGAACATGTTCTGACGGGTAGATTCCAAGTTCTAGGTAGGTGGAACCTGGAACCGGAACCTGGACCCTGGAGCAAGTTTTTATATATATTTTTTGGTATATGTCTTTGCGTCATTCTGCGATATTCCATAATATCTAATGTTGAGTGTGTAATCCGGAATCACTTTATCATTAAGACTTTTACTTTGTTAATATTTTATATTTTTCATTTCTAAATATGAGTTGTGGTCAATGAATTTTAGCAGTAGGTGATGGTCATTAAATGTGATTATTCACTGTAATTATTCAATTAAGAATACATGTGGAACCTGGGTGGAACCTGGAACCGACTCTGGAACCTGTGACAGGGTAGGTTCTAGGTTCCAAGATATACGTGGTAGGTTCCAGGTTCCACAAAATGAGGAACCTGTATAGACGGGTAAGTTCCAGGTTCCAAGTAGAACCTGTACGGAACCTGGAACCGCTCACCTCTAGTCCAGATCACATTTTTTTGGAATATAAAAATTACTGGGTAATAAAAATAATATATTAAAAAATTCGAAAAAAAATTCAGAAAAATACCGGAAAATCAGAAAAAAGGAAAATGGCTAAATTATCCTTATTTCCCCTGTTTCGACTTTTAAAACCCTTGAAAAGTCAAGAGCTTCCTTCATCTTGAGCCACGAAAATCATCGAAACAATGTGTTGAGCTTGAACCCGTGATCCAAACATGTTTCCTAATCCTTAATGCCTTTTGGAATACTATATTTCATGCAGATGGCTTCTCCCCAATATAATGGGCTAACATTGCGATGTAAATGCACGAGGGGCAATTCTAGGCTCTCGCATGCCTTGCCCACAAACGTATTCAAACTCTTAGCCCAGTTTCTTCAAAACTACTGAGTTTAGTAGAATCATTCGAATGCTTTCTAAATCTGGTAAAAATTTAATTACATACAAACAATTAGTTATATCGAAAGTCATTTAAATGTATATAAAAATAAACTCGTTGCACAAGAAATTTGTTGTAGTTTTGAATTGAAAATTATTAAGTACAAGGGGATATGAGCAGTAGAATCGGTCACACATGCCATTGTTATGTTTAAAATTACTATCGATTGAGAATTTTCTAATTATAGACCAGTAAAAAATATTTCTCCTAATTCAAATTTATTATTACTTATGAAATAACTAGTTATTGATAATCACGTGCCTTTTCCTATGTAAGAGATAAATTAACTATAGACAGGTAAAAAAAATTGATTGGCATCTCTGTAGCCCCATTGTCACTGGGCAATGCCACCGTTCGCACCACTTTAAGACTAATTTTTGGGTGAGTTTTGCAACAACCTGGAAAAAAAAAAAAGGTAGAGGCGAGTTTGATCAAACGGTCATATTATGATATACACTTTTCAGCAATTACACATGTAAGGGGGTGGGGACATTGCCAAAAAAATCCTAAACATATTGCACTTGTGCCAATTCAGTCATAAATAATTCAATTCGATCAATTTAGTCATAAATGTTTTTACAATATGTCAATCGAGCACTTTCAGCCAATTTAGTCTCGTCGGCCAGGGGTGAGGCACGAAGGCCCTTGCTAGATCTGGGCGAGACCTTTGTGGCCGGCCCTCGTCGGCACAATGAAAAAAAAAAAGTAGGGAAGAAAAAAGAAAATGAAAAAAATCAAAATTAAAGGTAATAAGTAATCCATTTTTTTATAAAAAAAATTACAGAAAATTGTCCACATCACCGCCGGACATGAGACGGCCAACGTCCACGTCAACGATTTTTCGACCAAACCAGAATAGTTCAATTGACAAGTTGTCAAAATATTTACGACTAAATTGATTGAATTGAAAGGTTTAGAGTTAAATTGGCAAGAGGGCAATATATTTATGACATTTTTAGTAATTTTCCCGTCAGTTAGCCTTTAAATAGGTGAACCGTACACAACATCCAACTATAATTTGACACGTCATTTAATCTAACGTTTTCATTAATCAATCGTTGTATTATTTACTATTTCTCTACTTGATCAAACTTAGAACAGAACACACGAAAATAAATTACTTGGATGATGGTGATGCCGGGAGGTACTCTACTATCCTTAGTAAACACATTGCAAGAAATTGTCGGAATGGAAATTACAATAGACCCCCGATCTTTGCTTCGACGCAGACAGGAACATGCATGCATGAATAATTTGCTCACCACAAAAAACTAGTCGCAGTTCTGAATAGAAAGTTATTAATTAGATGGGAACAAATGAGAATTTACTAGCTCTAGACAGGTAAAGAATATTCTTCCTTTTTTTTTTTTTGGGTCCAATATTTCTCCTAATTGAAAGGTATTAATTACCTGTTTTTTTTTCATGAGAAAGATGAATTGACCCCAATAAAAAGTATGTATTAAATAGCGCACACTTAATAAGTTATGAATCTCTCATTGGAGGTGATCATGGGTTTAACGATTTACTATGCCTACTTAAACTTTTCGAACCTGAAGGCTAATACAAACAAATTTGGACAAGTAATTCCATTCTTAAGCCCGAAATGCCCACGTTATCTCTCTTAGGATTGGTCGTGTTTTATATAGAGAGTTTAATGACTTTTTAATCACGAGCAGCCGCGGAAAAACTTTTAGATTCAGTGCCAGGCCTTAACCTTTCTTTGCAAAATGAGAAGAAAGAAACAAAAAGATAAAACTCAGGAGGGGGGAAGAGAAAGTAGCGCAGGATTTAGACAACATAACCGACACGTCTCGTTCGAAATGGGGTCTAGTGATCCCCATGGTCCATGCAGGTTGGTAAGTTCGTTATCGTTACTTACTGGCTAGAGATTTGATTGGAGAAAGCTTTTTGCTACTAAAGATGAGGAAAAATATGGTTGCAAAAGAAAATCTTTAAGATTGAAGATTGATACTCTCTATACGTGAAATCCAAGCCAGATCACTAGTTGTTGCGATATTTAGATTCGATGTATACTAAGTATGAATAAACTTCTTAATCAAATAACACTATCTGAGTTTGAGGAGACTTCTAACAGAGTCTGAACACGTACAAGCTGTGATGATATTTTTATATTATGTCAATAATATCCAAGTCACATATGATATCTACGAAGTAAAACTTTAGAGCTTTAGATGCAATATCTGGATGATGATAATCTAAGTCTGAATATGATTCCTTCATAAATCTTACTTGAAAATATGTTCATCAACTTAATAGAAACTGTATCAAATGTTCACATTATGATATACACTTTTTAGCAATAATACACGTACCAAGATTTGCCGATAAATTTAGCATGCTAACTATTTTGATATGTGAGAAAATTATCAAAAAAATCATTAATCTATTGTACTTGTGTCAATTCAACTCTAAATATTTTAATTTGATCAATTTAGTCTTAAATATTTTTACAATATGTTAATCAAGTAAATCTGGTCAATTTAGTCTTAAACTTTTTACAATATGTCAATACCACATTAAACGTGGCACGAGTACGATAGCCTTTAAATTAGTCCTTAGCAAAACATGGAAAAATAGGGGCTTTTACGAAAATGGGTTAAAAAATTTATCTTTTTACGGATTTGGGTTTCGCGGCTAAAAAATTACGAGAAAGGGGCTTGTTCGGCAGTTCAACTGCCGAACAAGCCCCGTTCGGCGCTTCAAGCGCCGAACAACAAAAAAAATAAAAAAAAAACAACTAAAAACCTTGTTCGGCAGTTCAATTGCCGAACAAGGAAAAAAAAATAAAAAAAACAAAAAACCCTTGTTCGGCAGTTAAACTGCCGAACAAGGAAAAGTTGGGGGGGGGGGGGGTTGGGGGTTAAAAAAAATTAAAAAATTCGTAAAAAATTATAAAAAAAGAAAAAATACCAAAAAAATTCTAAAAAATTTCCATAAATTCCAAAAATTAGGAAATTGACTATTTTAACGAGTCGATCCTATTTTGATGGTTTTCCCTTTTAGACATTTCGAAATGATGATTTTGCCCCTTACAGGCAAATTGTCTCGAAAAATTTCAAAAGTTTCCAAAAAAAATTCCAAAAATTAGTAAATGGGCCACTTTAATTGGCCAATCCTACTTTTAAGGATTTTTCTCATCTATCTTTTCAAAATGATGATTTTGCCCCTTATGGAAAAAAAAAAATGTTCACGAAAAAAATAGTCAATATTTTAAATGGTCCAACATGGAAAGGTTTTTAAAATAAAATTTTGGCAATTTCTTCATATTTGTAGTCTACGGAATCTATTTTCTTATTTTCGGATATTTTCTTAATATGAAAATAATATTAAAATTTACGACAAATTTCAAAAATTACTTTTCCAAATTGGATCCTCAGGCTTCGTTAAAGCTTCTAAATATGATTTTTCAATGCTATAGATTCAACGATGTCAACACATAGCAATATCATATTTATGATGTAAAAGTTCTAGTACATCAAATTTATAATAATACATAATTTTGGTTTATATGGGTTTTGCTCATAATGAGTCAGCGTCACATTCGAATTATGTGTCTGACTCAGATCTTCTGCAAGAAAATGAACAGGTAACGATTGATGAGAAAAATATTTATGATGGAATATTTTTTTTGTGAATACTTTTTTTTCCATAAGGGAAAAATCATCATTTGAAAAGATAGATGAGAAAAATCCTTAAAAGTAGGATTGGCCAATTAAAGTGGCCCATTTACTAATTTTTGGAATTTTTTTTGGAAACTTTTGAAATTTTTCGAGACAATTTGCCCGTAAGGGGCAAAATCGTCATTTCGAAATGTCTAAAGGGAAAACCATCAAAAATAGAACCGACTCGTTTAAAATGGTCAATTCCTAATTTTTGGAATTTATGGAAATTTTTTAGAATTTTTTGGTATTTTTTCTTTTTATAATTTTTACGAATTTTTAATTTTTTTTAACCCCCACCCCCCAACTTTTCCTTGTTCGGCAGTTGACTGCCGAACAAGGGTTTTTTGTTTTTTGTTTTTATTTTTTTTCTTTTGTTCGGCAATTGAACTGCCGAACAAGGTTTTTTGGTTTTTTTTTTTTTTATTTTTTTTGTTGTTCGGCGCTTGAAGCGCCGAACGGGGCTTGTTCGGCAGTTGAACTGCCGCACAAGCCCTTTCTCGTAATTTTTTAGCCGCGAAACCCAAATCCGTAAAAGATAAATTTTTAACCCATTTTCGTAAAAAGCCCGAAAAATAGCCAGAAACTAACGGACAAAGCTAAATAAAAAAATTAAAATTTAAAAATTAAAAGAAGAGGAGATGTCGGCGGCGGCAGGTCCAGCCCCAACCGTTTCCGTTCAGGACGTGCTCGAGCGTCTTCGTCTCCTCATTTTCAACACTCCCTTTTGACGCCTAACCTGTGATCTCCAACTCTCCACCTCCTCCTTCTCCTTCGTCGGTCCATCCGCCGGTCGGAGCCATGCCTCCGCCCGATTCGCCTCCCAGGCCGGTCCCGGCCGGTCCTCGCCTCGTCCGTCCTCACCTTTCTTCCCCTCCTCCTCCTGCCGAGCCACGCGTCGGGAGGTGGCGAAGGCGGTGGCGAGCTAAACTGACCGACTTTGATGAATTGTGACTGGATTGTGGAGTGTTGATCAATTGAAAAGAAACAAACATTTCAGCCAAAACATCTTCACGAGTCCAATTCCATCCCAAGAGAATCAGATTGGATAGAAAGCTTGGATCAGACTACTCTCTAGCTCGTAGAGTCTAGGATAACTTTAACAATCATAGCAGGGCCATGAGCACACAGACATGTATTTGCACAAAAGCATGAAACAATCATGTCGCAATATGCATATTTCTGTTTGCTGCAGGCAAATACTGTTTATGGTGCATTACGAGGGTTGGAGGTATGTGCAAATGTTTTTAAACGCTCTTCAAGTATTGACAATTTTTTAATGTGGTATTGCATTGCTATTACCGTGACTTTGGACTGGTAATGGTGGTAAGATGCTAGAGGAACGTTTCCTTTTCTTTACCCCCATTCCTTTCTCGAGCTAGATATGTGCATTGTGATAGCGGTTCTGGTACTGAGAAAACTATATTAACCCGTCATTTATAATTGTCATACAGTTAGGAGCATTAACTTTGTGATGGGCCGCTTCCTAATGCTACGTCGTTTGTAAATTATGGAATCTCGTGTCTGGCAGAAGTTTATGGTTTGCTGAAAACAGAATGTACTCATCAAGCCAGATGTAAGCTTGGGTACAACAATCTATGCTGCAAACTCACAGTTCTCATCCATGATCACCAATTTTGAGTCAGGGGCATTTTAAGAACATTTCGTATTTGTCATTTATCATTCAGTAATATGTTGGTTATATTTCCAAAGTGTGATCTCTGTGTTAAGTTGATCCTCAAGCTGCATTTTGTTGGATATATGAGACTCTTTTTCAACATTCTTTTACTTCGTTGCAGATATTCAGCCAATTATGTACTTTTGATTATAGCACAAAGTCGTGCTTGTACGCCAGGTTCCATGGTATATCCATGATGAGCCAATGTTTGCATATCGGACTGCTACTCAGTAAGAGCAATGATTTTATTGATTAAAATGTTGAACGGCGTGCATTCTTTAACATCATGTGATTTTACTAGTGCCATGCATCTTCTTTAACAGATACATCGAGGCACTACTACCCTATCGACGTAATTGAGCACATACTGGATTCCATGTCGTATGCTAAACTTGTAAGATATGACAACTTGCAACTCCTTCTTGTGTTATTCTCAGTGCACTTTTCCTGAAACAGTCTACCAATCGCTATTCTATATTTTGCTCGTTTAATTCCCATGAATGTGATCCTCCCATGGGATTTACATTCAGTAGAATGCCGCATTGGCACATGGTGGACAGTCAGTCATTTCCTCTGAAGTGCCTACTATCCTAAGTTGTGGCAAGGGGCATATGCTAAAATGGTAGCGATATACAGTTGAGGATGCATATGACATAGTGAAGCAAGATATCCATTGCTTGTCCCATGATGGGCAAATTCTTCTCCTTTTTGTGATTGATAATATACTTCTTATGCTGTACTTGATAATGTTTTGGATATCTCAGTTGGGTTTACATTGGTCAATGTGAGATATTAGCATGGATATGTGAAATCATCTCTTGAATAAGTCGATTCTCTTTGATAACTGTTTCTTTCACTTTCAGCATGGTAACTTTTCTCATCGAGTCCCATTTTTTGTTCTAAAGATGGAGCACACCAAAGATTGATTGAGAGAATGGTGTAGAGACTCTTAGGATGGAGAATTCATTGTATATAGTCAAACTATAGAAATGCTTTGCTAGTCAGATCCTATGTAAAGGAACTTCATTGCTAGAGGTAATCTGACATGAAGTGCATATGAATTATCGACTGCCTAACGGATCAACAAATAACATGTTTTCCCCTCCATGCTGCCGCTAAATTGATACTTATGGTATATGTCCTCACATATTTTGACTTCATAGATCTCGCACCTAGCAATTTACTAACTTTGTCTTTTTGTTGTCATGCTGCTTTCACCATGTTAAGCTTTGCCAAAAGTAGAGGTATGTTCTCACATTAATTTCTTTGTTGATGTTTTGATGAATGCATTCTCACGTATTTCATTGCAATTGTAGTTTTATAAATCCGATATAAGTCTTTTAAACTTGTTTGCTTGTGTCAACTGCTACAAAGAACTTGCATAAAATCTGGTACCTTAGAACTGCTTCACTATATGAGTGTATTATATACTTATGACTAAGTTACTTTTATTATTACTGCTAGTACAATTGTAGTACTTACTGATCATCTTTCTTAACTGATTTCAGGAATCCATGTGATGACTGAAATGGACGTCCCGTGGTCATGCAGAATCATGGTAAGCCACTTCTTTTTTGGAGATTTTGCAGCTTGTGATGAGATTACGTGGACGTTTTTAGGTTGTATAGCTTATTTAAGCTACCATAAATTATGATCTTCTTTAACGCAGGGGAAAAGGGTATCCTGAATTATGGCCTTCTTCATCCTGTATAGAGCCTCTTGATGTTTCCAAAAGTTCTACCTTTGACTTAATTTCTGGTCTCTTATCAGGTTAGGCATTTATATCCTTATCTATAGTGCTAAATCTTCAATTTTCCTTCTTGTTGCTGCTTTTGACGTATGAATTGCCTATACATCTACTGTAGCATAGACGTTTATGTTTCATGAGTACCTGAAGGAAGAAAGCCATGTCGACTTGAGTAATAACATGTGTGAAACTTTTGTAGGATAAAGCTTTTCTCTTAAAAAATCTCTGCATGGGCAAGGCCCCTACTTGAGTAGGAAAGGAGTTGTTGTCATTTAGGAAATGCCTGAGAAACTAGATTCCTCTCATGCATTTGCGGTGGGAAGAGGGCTTGACAAGTCTTTGATACCTGATGACTTAATTAGCCATTGGCTTCTTCTTAATATTACAAATGTTAAATTATGAAAGTTCATGCTTTACTCTGAGAGCTAGAATGCATGAAGTAAGAATGCATTTTTCCTATTGATTTGGTAATCTCTTGATAATGATAGTATCCTTGGCACCTCTTAGATCTACGCAAATCCTGTTGTTGCAGATATGAGAAAAATCTTTCCCTTTGAGCTATTTCAGTTGGGTGGTGATGAGGTTAACACAGGTTAGTGCAGATGACTTTAGCATCTCTCTTTTTCTTTGGCAGTCGCGTGTTCTTTAGCAACTAAATTATCAGTAGACCTTTTCTACCTCACGACTTTAGAAGTACTTTGCAAAAGTTGACTAGGGAATGTAACAGGGGCTCTTGTTTCTGCAACTGTCTCTACTCTGTTGCATATGGGTTTTCCTACAATTTCTTTAGAGTGGTAACTTATTTTGGGTAAAATGTGGGGAATAGCCTCATTTCCATCCTATGTTATAGTTGTTAGCACTGGAGAAAAAAATGATGAAAATGTCAGGCTTTAAAAAGGATATTTTTTTGGGCCAAAACAAAAAGGATATTATCATCTACTTAGTATCTGCTTAGACCCATACTTAAAAGAACTGAAAATCTGAATTTCAGACCAGAATATCTATTTTATAACCGTCAAAATCTTCTCCTCGGAA
>JAGVVM010001183.1:0-40809 GCA_019149425.1 Psidium friedrichsthalianum | reverse complement strand
TTTATAGCCACCGCTAGAAATCAACTTCCCGCATGATCTTTGGTTTGATCTCTAAATAGTGTGAACAGAAGAGAAGATAATCATCATGGCAAACCCGTCCTCCGTAGGCGTTGATCTGTCTTAGTGGAGCGGACGATCGATCCCGTGAACGATCCAGAGAGCCACGGAGAGTCAAGGGGGTTGGCTAGTGGATGAAGCAATGGAGAGACATTCTGGTTCATTAAGGTTGACAAATGAAGTGATTAGAACATGCTCCAAAAGCTACTGGAGGCTGAAATGCTAATTAAAAAATAATCTCTCTTTGTAAACAACTTTATTAGGACATGAAGAAGCCAAGAACGCTCGTGCTTACTTCAATTATTCGGGGAAGAAAAGTCATTGGACATACCCACGAATTTCATTTCTTTAAGCGTGAAGATCTGGGAATGGAATCAAGATATATAGTTTGTCGGTTCAAATTGCGGAGTTTCATTTCATTTGGTCTTTGATTATACAGGTTTCAAGTTGTGAATCTTCGCTGTTTGACTCTTTAAAGCAAAGTTTTTTCCTTTTGAGCAACAGCAGTAGGAGCTCTGATAGGGATCGACCACCAGGCGAAAATCTCATGAGACATCCTACTGACCTCGTGATTTACTTAATACTTGCTATTCAGACTATAGTCAAACGATTTATAGAGTGATACATCAAAGTACAAGTAGGCAGTCAGGAAGTAAGATTATGTTGGACACTCGGCAAGGGGGTGCCGTGCCATTTCCTCGTCCAATTTCACGAATTGATCTTAGTATAATGAAAATCATCATCAGTATATTAAGCTGTTTGTTTGGATACCAATGACTCAATTTTGTTTCTCCTCCGGGTGACTGGAGTACAGGACAAAAACTTAAGAGAACATCCAGAATCCAACACTGAAACATATGCACATTTGAATGAGAACCTCCCAATGACCACTCTAGAGAGAGAGAGAGAGAGACAGAGACAGAGAGAAGCCTCACCTTACATAATCTTCATTCATAACATAAAACCCTAATCCAGCATCCTATGCTTCCACGGCCAAAAAACCGTAAAGAAGAAGAGAGAACTACGTCTATCAGAGGGAGACACCGCTTGCGACTCCATAAGGTGCTGCCCAACGTCTTCAGTCATCTATGAAACTGTACCGAGCCTGCTCCCGTGTGCTCAACAAAATATTCTTAGCAGCCCAACCCATTGCTGCGATTTGGTTGCACACCCTGTGAAAACTTCTTTCAGCACACTGCCTGCTATCATCGGCCAATTTAAACCACTCCTCGAAACCCAAATCTGATACATCGTAGGCCCCTAAAATCTGCTCCCATCGATTCTCATTCTGAACTAGGGCCTTGCGAATGTAACATGCCTTCATGCAGCATAGAAGACACAAGATAATCAAAATCTCATAGGTAAAGGATTTGCACAGATTGACTTTGACGACCTCCAGTGAATGTTAACCAAGAAGGGTAAAAAAGATGCCATTGAAAAACAGTGTGATGAAATCAACTGCAATTACCTGCAACAAACCCATGATAACATCTGAGGTGCCAGCTCCTTCTCTTAGACAAAGCAGGATATTTCGCTGAATTTAGAAAAAATAAATCACAAAAGATTCTATAGAGAGTTAACAGAGGAAGTGATTCGATCAACTCTCCATTCAAGTACTCACTTCCGTGTTTCTTGCCAATCCACCAAAGGTCTCCAAGCAGATGAAGTAATAATCTTTGCTGTTCACAGATTTCATGGTCATCAATGACAACTTGGGAATCTGAACCTTGGTGCTCAAGCTCCCTATTCTTATAGGCCAAAAGTCTTTGCCTGCTAAAAAGAACATTTCTCATTCAATTACACTGCTCTTGAAACAGCTCATTATATCAAAAGGCAGTCAAAATGCAAAGACAGGACTCACTTTTATGATTAAATATGTTGATCCCCTCCTCTTTGCTTACCTCAGCAGGCGAAGGCACACAGCCAAACTCGATCCATGTATTTAAGATTATCTCCAGCCTGTCCTGAATAATTTCCCCAGGAGTTTGTGTGAAAGAGGAGAGAGGAGGAAGAGAAACATGGAACCCTTAGTCAGTTAATTGTAGATTCTGAGGAGTTTTCCCTCCAGCTCATAATACAAAGACACAAGCTATGGAACCTAGTGTCATGAGGGTTGGATATATTCATTGCGTTTTTTGGAAATGCAGAAAGAGAGAAACATGACCTTTGCTAGGTACCATTCTTTGTCATCAATTATGCATTAGTGGCTATATGTTCTTTATAATGGAAAATGCATGCAAACAAGGACAGAGACTTGTAGTACTTCTCCAAAGCAAATAAACAGGGGGATGTGATGAGCTTCTACTTGTTCACAAGACAACTAACTTCAATACAGATTCTGAATGAAAATAGGTTCATGAATTCTGCACCATGATAAATCGAAGGAACAGTGAATCTCACTATCAAAATATAAGGGAGGTTGACAACCAAAACACAGCTCCTTAGGTTAAAATCACTAAACATGTAGGAATTAGGACGACAGTCCAAAAGCGGTGCTCATATAATGTTGTTGAAGTACTTTCTTTTTCCAGTGCCCATGTATGAAATAAACCTAAAAGCTATAGGATGCTACTAACCCACCTTAGTTAGAGTTTGCAGGTGGACATACTTGAGTCCCTGATATATTCCCAAAAGGTCTAGTGCTGAGAAGATAGGGTATACAGCAAAAGGCAAAGCTGCAAGCAATCTAACACATATGAAGGTTAGAAACGCTAATAGGCAACTAATACAAACTCCTAGTTTGAATCTGGCCAAGAAAACACTAATAGTTTGGTTCTTAAAACATTCTCCAGTTAAATCATCATATAGGTCCAAAAATTAACGGAACGCAAAACAACTAGAAACAATTTAAGGATGCTAAGATTCAAATGTCTTTGACTGATAACAGCCGGAGTATATAATTAAGAGCAATTGGAAGCACACAAACAACGCCACCAGAGATTTGCATTTATGACCCAAGAAATGTGTGAGAAGATCTTGCAGCCTCAGCAGCACTGACTTGCGATTGACTTAGCTTAAGCCAAAATATGAACAAAACTTGAGCGACTTATATATGAAATATAACAAAATAGAGGGAAAGGCAGG
Source organism: Psidium friedrichsthalianum (assembly GCA_019149425.1). Lineage (NCBI taxonomy): Eukaryota > Viridiplantae > Streptophyta > Magnoliopsida > Myrtales > Myrtaceae > Psidium > Psidium friedrichsthalianum. Next base: position 37,668 of record JAGVVM010001183.1, on the reverse strand, counting down.
GAATATGAACCTTTGATTGTTCTTGAGTGACATGTTAAGAAGTGCAGCAAGCATAAGGCCAAGATTATCAAAGCACACTGACTGAATCTGAAAGCAAACCGCGAGGAAATCACCAACAAACAACCAATGGGAATCACGAAACCTTCTTTTCACAGAAAAGCAAGCAATGCCTAAAAGGAATGTACTGGAGACTGACCTGTGCTTTCGCAGAAACTTCACCAAGGTTATCAGCTACAGCAAAGCTCCGATGAACAGCAGACTTTCCAAAGAAAATGACAACCACAAAGCAAAAAACATTCAAGTCAAAACAGAAGATGGCATAGAGAACGCAAGACAGCTAACATAAAAAACTTTCTCTGTCAAGAGTAATGTTCATAAGTTGATAAAGTTGGTGGAAAAAGATCAGCAAAAATAAATCAGCACCATAGATGGATCTCATGGTGGCAGATAATTATGCCATGCCATACCTAACAAACATGAGTCCAAATATCCACTTTTGGTTGATAGAGCACAGAAAGGAACTCGACAAGTGATATGATGTCCACACAATGTCAAACCAGACAACATTGTAAAGGAGCTACATTAGGTTCAGTTCATATTCCAGTAAGCCAACCGTGATGCTTGTGATACAGATATTTACATGAACACTTTATGCAAAAAGACGGAACTGAGAAACAACGGAGAACTAAAAACGCTAGAACTCATATATCTGAATAAAAATGCTAGAACTCATATATCTGAATCAACAACCTTTTGAGCTATCTTTACTTTCTTTGTTACCAGATCTTCTCATTTTTATTCTAGAGAACAAAAGCAAGCTTTGACCCCTAAACCCCATGTTCCAATCTCTCACCTTCTTGACTTGACCCAGCTTTTGTTTTTTTTTTTTTTTTTGGTAAAGGACCCAGCTTTTGATTTGTTTTCCACTTGCCCCTAAAACCCCATGCAGTAGCAAAAGCACTTTTCACACACATACATTTGGCCTAGCATTCAAAATATTGTCTTACACACATGTATAAAGTTTTGCTATATCATACAACTACAAATAAAAAAACTCGCAGATAGATCCTCGAGGCATCATAGTGACAAGATACATTATAGAGATCCTTTTCAATATCTGGAATATCATAAATGAGCTGGGGCACAATTCTTACACCAGTGGCCAAATAGCATGCGAGGCTGATTTGTTTCGCAATGTTGGCTATGGATGCAAGAAGCAGGAAGTACTGTGGGAATACAGGAGTCAGCAGCTCCACACCAATACTCAAACTGAAGATAATGGAGGTTGAGAACCGAACCCTCTTCAAAGAAAATAACTCATCATCAAAGATATATCAAGAAATGGGTATTAACACAACACTGCAATAACAAAATGCAAGATTTCTGCTCTACTTATCACTATTATATCCAAGTTAACATTAGAACTTCGAATAGGAATGACTATTGACAAGAAGAAGGAAAAAGGTTTTTACTACAATGCAGAGTGGAAGGACGCTAAAACTAAAAGCGAAACCTTCAAGTTGGTATCAAAAGCAGATGCCAGGCTAGCAGTGTAGATGCACCTACTCAGCCGTCCAAGTCCATCTTTCAAGACCCAATTCAATGCAGCAGCCGACGGCAGTGATCGAGAGTATCCAATCCCTATAGCTCGGAACATCGCCTGAAATTCCAAACTATCAATCATCAAAGTAACTTCTTGGAAAGCAACATCTTGCAATAAAACATCGACCTTCTGCTAAATATGTACTGTACATTTCGAGCACGTGAGAGCATTGCATATACATAATTGGGACAGCTGAGCAATGGTTTTTAAGGTCCAACCCACCAGGCATCATAATCCGAGAATATAACTAATCAGATTCAAAGAAACCCACCGAGCTAGTGTTTTCACACATCTTCAAACGAAAATTAAACTTCCCGATTACCTGAGTAGCAAGAACCTGAAGAGCAGAGCTGAAGACTCGGTGCAAGAGCTTCCATTTCACATAGTCCATGTAACTCGCACTCACTAGCTTTGGAATGAAGAAATCCCTCACAAACACCCTACAGGCTCTTCCCAGTTCCCGAACCCCACCATCGAAATCGAGACCAAACGACGCAGCCCCACGGTCAACACTCACCAGTCGCAAGCAATCCCCATCCCAAACGTACCTAGACACCTTCCCCGACTTCCTAATCGCCACCGGAAGCTTCGCCGCCGCAGGCAAAGATGTGGGTTCGAAGCCTTCTTGGCGGAGTTTGTCTTCCTCTGGGTCGGAGTGAAGGGGAGTTCTCAGAGAGTTGATGACAATTCTGGGTCTTTTCGAAATGGGTGTTCGGGGTTCACTGAACTGGCGAGGAAGACGGAAGTGGCATGGGTTGGGCGTTGTGTAGAGAGTGGATTGCATGAGAAATTTGAATGGTTTGCGTTCACAGAGAGGACAGAGGCCGCTGCTGGAGATAAAAGTGTTTGAAGTGGGAAGTTTGTGACGGTGTGAGGCGGCAGCTACGACCGCTTCGCCTCGCTTCGAACGCGCACAGAGAGAGAGAGAGAGAGAGAGAGAGAGAGAGAGAGGCGAATCACTTGAACGTGCGTCTCCTTTTGTTTTATGTGTGCTTTCCCTCGCAAGTTGCAGGATTGGCAATGGAGGTTTTGGCTCTGATCTCTCGCATAGAGCTTGTTCTGAATGATAATGACAAGACGAATGTCAAGTGGGGAAAGATGACACTTTTAGGCTCCGTTTGTTTCGCGAAAAATAAGACCTTTCTGAAAAATGTTTTAAAGAAAGTCATTTTCCAGGAAAATGACTTCCTTTTCTGGTGTTTGGATGAAACTTGAAAAAGACACGGAAAATATTTTCCTCCATTTGGTAACGAAAATTTTCCTTTTTTTTTTCTTCAAAATAAACATACATTATTTGGGCTTCGATAACTTGGGATGAACCTGACATGATCAATGGCCCTAAATCATCCGCAAAACAAAAGAATATGTACCAATAACGGGAAACAGTGAGGAAACAAAACGGGAAAAAACAGAGGGCCGAAATAGAGAACAGCAACAACAAGAAAATACAGCAAGAAAGCAACAACAATAGCACTCAGGCGAGACACTCCAGCTGGTTCAAAGAGAAGCCGAAGCAGCAGCCATCGAATTTGGTAACACCGAGACAGCAGAGCTTCCACGAATCAGAGTGGGCTGCAACTCTCGGGCCATCCAGTCGCAGCAGTAGAGGCCACATGGGGGCCTTCAAAAGCAGTAGCTCTCGAGCCAACGAACTGGTATTCCCGTGACAGCAAAGCAACCTCGGGAGGGTTGAGGTGTAAAGGAGCAGCTCTGGAGACAAGGGAGCACGAGAAGGCGACGGAGGGTTGCCGAGTCCAGCGACGCGAGCGCGACGGGAGGGCGCGATGGGAGGATAATGAGAGGGCTACCCGAGTGCAGCAACGCGAGCGCGACGGGAGGGCGCGAGGGCAGTGGCGCGAGGGCGATGGGAGCACGAGAGGGTGAGGCATGGGCTACGGGAGCGTGAGGAGAGGGGAAAAGCATGAGGGAACCCTAGCAGCAAGTCTTGGAAAATGATTTCCTTAATTTTAAAGATGAAAATCATTTTCCCCTTTTGCAGATTGATATTTTCCGTTGACCAGAACTTATTTTCCTTGACCATCCATTTTCTCCCCCCAAACACTGGAAATTGGGGAAAATATTTTCCAAGAAAACTTTTTCCCCCAAACAAACAGAGTTAATGTCAAAAATCATGTATAGAGATCACTTTTGTATTAAAAATTTCAATCACACCACTTAAATGTCAAATTTTTTAAAAAATAATCATTTTGATACCAAATTAATTTGTATACTGAAATTCTAACGTGATATTATTTTATTAATATTCGAGATTGATGTGACTTTGGTAAAGTCCAGTTAGCAATTAAAAAGATAAAAATTGAAAAAAATACTAAAAATAAGGATACAAACTTAATCTTTTTTTGGTTGGAAAATCTTAATTAGTTTACAAAAATAAAAAAATGCTAAAATTAGAAAAAAATCAAAGATACAAATTTTATTTAAAAATAAATTGAAAAATTAGGTTAAAAATTAAAAAAAAAGTATAAAATTTTTAAAAAAGCCATGAACTTGTAGAATAGATTGCTGCCGCCGCCTGGTTCTAAAACCTTTTTCCTTTTTTTAGAATTTTAATTTAAGGTTTTTTGGTTAAATTTTTAAGCTTATTTTTAATGAAAATTTTATTTTAAACAAATTTAAATTTTAGCTAATTTTTAAAATTAAATTTGATTTATTTTAATTTACTTTAAAGTGCATAAGTTCATGTGGACTTATTTTTTTAAAATGTCATTTTACATTAAAAATTAATTATTAATGACACGTGGCACTTTTGGTCGAAAAATTTCGGTGAAGATACCAAAGTAATCATTTTATCTCCAATTTGACACTAAATTGATCGGATTGAAACTTTTGGCATCAAAATGATCTCCGTACACAACTTTTAGTACCAAAAGTATCCTTTTCCCATCAAGTGTGGACAAGATTACCTAATAATGCAAGTACCTAAATCTGAACTATGCCATCAGCGAGAAGCCATCTAAGAACTCGTATGTCTTCTCGTTTGGAGATGCGCTGCTGGAGCTCATCAGCGGGTGGCGTCCAATTGACAGTCAATGCTCTGATGATGGCATTGTTTATTGGGTGAGTATTCATCCCCCTTCATTTCTATCCATGTTTCCCCACCTTTGAATTTGGTCATAATGAAATTCCAGACTAAACCTCTCCTCACACAAGCTCTAGAAGAGGCAATTTTAATGCCATTATAGATCCAAAACTGTTGAACAACTATGACAACCAAGAAATGACTTGAGTGATCGCTTGTATTGCGGCCTGCATCCTTCATTCTGCAAGACAGCGTCCATCAATGTCACAAGCAGAGTGTTTTCTTTTTCCCATGTTGTAGACATAACATTATTTTTTAGTGGTTTTCCTTTGTTAATGTGGAATGCAACTTGGGCTTCCAGTAAACTGGTATTTTGAGCATTAGAAGGGAACATTCCTCTAACGGATTTAAAAGGAGGAGTTGTGCTCGGACAATGCAGAGATTACGCTCATTATGGAACCTCAAATCATAACACCCAAGGGAAGGACCAGGAGGATGTAAATAGCGAGTATGGCCTAGTGTTGCTTCCTTGATGCGTTGGTGCTTCCTTGATTAGACAATGAGGCATAGCCAACACCACCAACAGTTTCGATTAAAGGATGCACATTTCTTTGGTTCATTCTAAAGAGCCTCCATTAGTTCATACGCGCTATTTGCATCCTCCTATTCCTTGTCTTGGGTGTTATGATTTGAGGTTCCATAATGCGTAATCTCTGCGTTGTCCGAGCATAACTCCTTTTAAATCAATTAGAGGAATGTTCCCTTTTAACGCTCGAAGTATCAGTTTATTGGAAGCTCAAGTTATATTTCACATTAGCAAAGGAAAATCGCTAAAAAATAATGTTATGTCTGCAACAAGAGAAAAAGAAAACACAGTGCTTGTGACATTGCTGGACGCTATCCTGTAGAATGACGGATGTAGGCCTCAATACAAACAATTGCTCGAGTCATTTCTTGGTTGTCGTAGTTGTTCAACAGCTTTGGATCTGTAATGGCATTAAAATTGCCATCTTCTAGAGCTTGTGTGAGGAGAGGTTTAGCTTGGAATTTCATTATGACCACATTCAAAGGTGCATAAACATGGACAGAAATGAAGGGGATGAATACTCACCCAATAAACAATACCCTCATCATCTGAGCGCTGACTATCAATTGGACGCCGTCCGCTGATGAGCTCCAGCAGCGCATCTCCAAACGAGAAGACATACGAGTTCTTAGATGGCTTCTCGCTGATGGCATAGTTCAGATTTAGGTACTTGCATTATTAGGTAATCTTGTCCACACTTGATGGGAAAAGGATACTTTTGGTACTAAAAGTTGTGTACGGAGATCATTTTGATGCCAAAAGTTTCAATCCGATCAATTTAGTGTCAAATTGGAGATAAAATGATTACTTTGGTATCTTCACCGAAATTTTCGACCAAAAGTGCCACGTGTCATTAATAATTAATTTTTAATGTAAAATGACATTTTAAAAAAATAAGTCCACATGAACTTATGCACTTTAAAGTAAATTAAAATAAATCAAATTTAATTTTAAAAATTAGCTAAAATTTAAATTTGTTTAAAATAAAATTTTCATTAAAAATAAGCTTAAAATTTAACCAAAAAACCTTAAAATTAAAATTCTAAAAAAAGGAAAAAGGTTTTAGAACCAGGCGGCGGCAGCAATCTATTCTACAAGTTCATGGCTTTTTTAAAAATTTTATACTTTTTTTTTAATTTTTAACCTAATTTTTCAATTTATTTTAAATAAAATTTGTATCTTTGATTTTTTTCTAATTTTTAGCATTTTTTTATTTTTGTAAACTAATTAAGATTTTCCAACCAAAAAAAGATTAAGTTTGTATCCTTATTTTTAGTATTTTTTTCAATTTTTATCTTTTTAATTGCTAACTGGACTTTACCAAAGTCACATCAATCTCGAATATTAATAAAATAATATCACGTTAGAATTTCAGTATACAAATTAATTTGGTATCAAAATGATTATTTTTTAAAAAATTTGACATTTAAGTGGTGTGATTGAAATTTTTAATACAAAAGTGATCTCTATACATGATTTTTGACATTAACTCTGTTTGTTTGGGGGAAAAAGTTTTCTTGGAAAATATTTTCCCCAATTTCCAGTGTTTGGGGGGGAGAAAATGGATGGTCAAGGAAAATAAGTTCTGGTCAACGGAAAATATCAATCTGCAAAAGGGGAAAATGATTTTCATCTTTAAAATTAAGGAAATCATTTTCCAAGACTTGCTGCTAGGGTTCCCTCATGCTTTTCCCCTCTCCTCACGCTCCCGTAGCCCATGCCTCACCCTCTCGTGCTCCCATCGCCCTCGCGCCACTGCCCTCGCGCCCTCCCGTCGCGCTCGCGTTGCTGCACTCGGGTAGCCCTCTCATTATCCTCCCATCGCGCCCTCCCGTCGCGCTCGCGTCGCTGGACTCGGCAACCCTCCCGTCGCCTTCTCGTGCTCCCTTGTCTCCAGAGCTGCTCCTTTACACCTCAACCCTCCCGAGGTTGCTTTGCTGTCACGGGAATACCAGTTCGTTGGCTCGAGAGCTACTGCTTTTGAAGGCCCCCATGTGGCCTCTACTGCTGCGACTGGATGGCCCGAGAGTTGCAGCCCACTCTGATTCGTGGAAGCTCTGCTGTCTCGGTGTTACCAAATTCGATGGCTGCTGCTTCGGCTTCTCTTTGAACCAGCTGGAGTGTCTCGCCTGAGTGCTATTGTTGTTGCTTTCTTGCTGTATTTTCTTGTTGTTGCTGTTCTCTATTTCGGCCCTCTGTTTTTTCCCGTTTTGTTTCCTCACTGTTTCCCGTTATTGGTACATATTCTTTTGTTTTGCGGATGATTTAGGGCCATTGATCATGTCAGGTTCATCCCAAGTTATCGAAGCCCAAATAATGTATGTTTATTTTGAAGAAAAAAAAAAGGAAAATTTTCGTTACCAAATGGAGGAAAATATTTTCCGTGTCTTTTTCAAGTTTCATCCAAACACCAGAAAAGGAAGTCATTTTCCTGGAAAATGACTTTCTTTAAAACATTTTTCAGAAAGGTCTTATTTTTCGCGAAACAAACGGAGCCTAAAAGTGTCATCTTTCCCCACTTGACATTCGTCTTGTCATTATCATTCAGAACAAGCTCTATGCGAGAGATCAGAGCCAAAACCTCCATTGCCAATCCTGCAACTTGCGAGGGAAAGCACACATAAAACAAAAGGAGACGCACGTTCAAGTGATTCGCCTCTCTCTCTCTCTCTCTCTCTCTCTCTCTCTCTCTGTGCGCGTTCGAAGCGAGGCGAAGCGGTCGTAGCTGCCGCCTCACACCGTCACAAACTTCCCACTTCAAACACTTTTATCTCCAGCAGCGGCCTCTGTCCTCTCTGTGAACGCAAACCATTCAAATTTCTCATGCAATCCACTCTCTACACAACGCCCAACCCATGCCACTTCCGTCTTCCTCGCCAGTTCAGTGAACCCCGAACACCCATTTCGAAAAGACCCAGAATTGTCATCAACTCTCTGAGAACTCCCCTTCACTCCGACCCAGAGGAAGACAAACTCCGCCAAGAAGGCTTCGAACCCACATCTTTGCCTGCGGCGGCGAAGCTTCCGGTGGCGATTAGGAAGTCGGGGAAGGTGTCTAGGTACGTTTGGGATGGGGATTGCTTGCGACTGGTGAGTGTTGACCGTGGGGCTGCGTCGTTTGGTCTCGATTTCGATGGTGGGGTTCGGGAACTGGGAAGAGCCTGTAGGGTGTTTGTGAGGGATTTCTTCATTCCAAAGCTAGTGAGTGCGAGTTACATGGACTATGTGAAATGGAAGCTCTTGCACCGAGTCTTCAGCTCTGCTCTTCAGGTTCTTGCTACTCAGGTAATCGGGAAGTTTAATTTTCGTTTGAAGATGTGTGAAAACACTAGCTCGGTGGGTTTCTTTGAATCTGATTAGTTATATTCTCGGATTATGATGCCTGGTGGGTTGGACCTTAAAAACCATTGCTCAGCTGACCCAATTATGTATATGCAATGCTCTCACGTGCTCGAAATGTACAGTACATATTTAGCAGAAGGTCGATGTTTTATTGCAAGATGTTGCTTTCCAAGAAGTTACTTTGATGATTGATAGTTTGGAATTTCAGGCGATGTTCCGAGCTATAGGGATTGGATACTCTCGATCACTGCCGTCGGCTGCTGCATTGAATTGGGTCTTGAAAGATGGACTTGGACGGCTGAGTAGGTGCATCTACACTGCTAGCCTGGCATCTGCTTTTGATACCAACTTGAAGGTTTCGCTTTTAGTTTTAGCGTCCTTCCACTCTGCATTGTAGTAAAAACCTTTTTCCTTCTTCTTGTCAATAGTCATTCCTATTCGAAGTTCTAATGTTAACTTGGATATAATAGTGATAAGTAGAGCAGAAATCTTGCATTTTGTTATTGCAGTGTTGTGTTAATACCCATTTCTTGATATATCTTTGATGATGAGTTATTTTCTTTGAAGAGGGTTCGGTTCTCAACCTCCATTATCTTCAGTTTGAGTATTGGTGTGGAGCTGCTGACTCCTGTATTCCCACAGTACTTCCTGCTTCTTGCATCCATAGCCAACATTGCGAAACAAATCAGCCTCGCATGCTATTTGGCCACTGGTGTAAGAATTGTGCCCCAGCTCATTTATGATATTCCAGATATTGAAAAGGATCTCTATAATGTATCTTGTCACTATGATGCCTCGAGGATCTATCTGCGAGTTTTTTTATTTGTAGTTGTATGATATAGCAAAACTTTATACATGTGTGTAAGACAATATTTTGAATGCTAGGCCAAATGTATGTGTGTGAAAAGTGCTTTTGCTACTGCATGGGGTTTTAGGGGCAAGTGGAAAACAAATCAAAAGCTGGGTCCTTTACCAAAAAAAAAAAAAAAACAAAAGCTGGGTCAAGTCAAGAAGGTGAGAGATTGGAACATGGGGTTTAGGGGTCAAAGCTTGCTTTTGTTCTCTAGAATAAAAATGAGAAGATCTGGTAACAAAGAAAGTAAAGATAGCTCAAAAGGTTGTTGATTCAGATATATGAGTTCTAGCATTTTTATTCAGATATATGAGTTCTAGCGTTTTTAGTTCTCCGTTGTTTCTCAGTTCCGTCTTTTTGCATAAAGTGTTCATGTAAATATCTGTATCACAAGCATCACGGTTGGCTTACTGGAATATGAACTGAACCTAATCTAGCTCCTTTACAATGTTGTCTGGTTTGACATTGTGTGGACATCATATCACTTGTCGAGTTCCTTTCTGTGCTCTATCAACCAAAAGTGGATATTTGGACTCATGTTTGTTAGGTATGGCATGGCATAATTATCTGCCACCATGAGATCCATCTATGGTGCTGATTTATTTTTGCTGATCTTTTTCCACCAACTTTATCAACTTATGAACATTACTCTTGACAGAGAAAGTTTTTTATGTTAGCTGTCTTGCGTTCTCTATGCTATCTTCTGTTTTGACTTGAATGTTTTTTGCTTTGTGGTTGTCATTTTCTTTGGAAAGTCTGCTGTTCATCGGAGCTTTGCTGTAGCTGATAACCTTGGTGAAGTTTCTGCGAAAGCACAGGTCAGTCTCCAGTACATTCCTTTTAGGCATTGCTTGCTTTTCTGTGAAAAGAAGGTTTCGTGATTCCCATTGGTTGTTTGTTGGTGATTTCCTCGCGGTTTGCTTTCAGATTCAGTCAGTGTGCTTTGATAATCTTGGCCTTATGCTTGCTGCACTTCTTAACATGTCACTCAAGAACAATCAAAGGTTCATATTCCCTGCCTTTCCCTCTATTTTGTTATATTTCATATATAAGTCGCTCAAGTTTTGTTCATATTTTGGCTTAAGCTAAGTCAATCGCAAGTCAGTGCTGCTGAGGCTGCAAGATCTTCTCACACATTTCTTGGGTCATAAATGCAAATCTCTGGTGGCGTTGTTTGTGTGCTTCCAATTGCTCTTAATTATATACTCCGGCTGTTATCAGTCAAAGACATTTGAATCTTAGCATCCTTAAATTGTTTCTAGTTGTTTTGCGTTCCGTTAATTTTTGGACCTATATGATGATTTAACTGGAGAATGTTTTAAGAACCAAACTATTAGTGTTTTCTTGGCCAGATTCAAACTAGGAGTTTGTATTAGTTGCCTATTAGCGTTTCTAACCTTCATATGTGTTAGATTGCTTGCAGCTTTGCCTTTTGCTGTATACCCTATCTTCTCAGCACTAGACCTTTGGGAATATATCAGGGACTCAAGTATGTCCACCTGCAAACTCTAACTAAGGTGGGTTAGTAGCATCCTATAGCTTTTAGGTTTATTTCATACATGGGCACTGGAAAAAGAAAGTACTTCAACAACATTATATGAGCACCGCTTTTGGACTGTCGTCCTAATTCCTACATGTTTAGTGATTTTTAACCTAAGGAGCTGTGTTTTGGTTGTCAACCTCCCTTATATTTTGATAGTGAGATTCACTGTTCCTTCGTTTTATCATGGTGCAGAATTCATGAACCTATTTTCATTCAGAATCTGTATTGAAGTTAGTTGTCTTGTGAACAAGTAGAAGCTCATCACATCCCCCTGTTTATTTGCTTTGGAGAAGTACTACAAGTCTCTGTCCTTGTTTGCATGCATTTTCCATTATAAAGAACATATAGCCACTAATGCATAATTGATGACAAAGAATGGTACCTAGCAAAGGTCATGTTTCTCTCTTTCTGCATTTCCAAAAAACGCAATGAATATATCCAAACCTCATGACACTAGGTTCCATAGCTTGTGTCTTTGTATTATGAGCTGGAGGGAAAACTCCTCAGAATCTACAATTAACTGACTAAGGGTTCCATGTTTCTCTTCCTCCTCTCTCCTCTTTCACACAAACTCCTGGGGAAATTATTCAGGACAGGCTGGAGATAATCTTAAATACATGGATCGAGTTTGGCTGTGTGCCTTCGCCTGCTGAGGTAAGCAAAGAGGAGGGGATCAACATATTTAATCATAAAAGTGAGTCCTGTCTTTGCATTTGGACTGCCTTTTGATATAATGAGCTGTTTCAAGAGCAGTGTAATTGAATGAGAAATGTTCTTTTTAGCAGGCAAAGACTTTTGGCCTATAAGAATAGGGAGCTTGAGCACCAAGGTTCAGATTCCCAAGTTGTCATTGATGACCATGAAATCTGTGAACAGCAAAGATTATTACTTCATCTGCTTGGAGACCTTTGGTGGATTGGCAAGAAACACGGAAGTGAGTACTTGAATGGAGAGTTGATCGAATCACTTCCTCTGTTAACTCTCTATAGAATCTTTTGTGATTTATTTTTTCTAAATTCAGCGAAATATCCTGCTTTGTCTAAGAGAAGGAGCTGGCACCTCAGATGTTATCATGGGTTTGTTGCAGGTAATTGCAGTTGATTTCATCACACTGTTTTTCAATGGCATCTTTTTTACCCTTCTTGGTTAACATTCACTGGAGGTTGTCAAAGTCAATCTGTGCAAATCCTTTACCTATGAGATTTTGATTATCTTGTGTCTTCTCTGCTGCATGAAGGCATGTTACATTCGCAAGGCCCTAGTTCAGAATGAGAATCGATGGGAGCAGATTTTAGGGGCCTACGATGTATCAGATTTGGGTTTCGAGGAGTGGTTTAAATTGGCCGATGATAGCAGGCAGTGTGCTGAAAGAAGTTTTCACAGGGTGAGCAACCAAATCGCAGCAATGGGTTGGGCTGCTAAGAATATTTTGTTGAGCACACGGGAGCAGGCTCGGTACAGTTTCATAGATGACTGAAGACGTTGGGCAGCACCTTATGGAGTTGCAAGCGGTGTCTCCCTCTGATAGACGTAGTTCTTTCTTCTTCTTTACGGTTTTTTGGCCGTGGAAGCATAGGATGCTGGATTAGGGTTTTATGTTATGAATGAAGATTATGTAAGGTGAGGCTCTCTCTCTCTCTCTCTCTCTCTCTCTCTCTCTCTCTCTCTAGAGTGGTCATTGGGAGGTTCTCAATCAAATGTGCTTATGTTTCAGTGTTGGATTCTGGATGTTCTCTTAAGTTTTTGTCCTGTACACCAGTCACCCGGAGGAGAAACAAAATTGAGTCATAGGTATCCAAACAAACAGCTTAATATACTGATGATGATTTTCATTATACTAAGATCAATTCGTGAAATTGGACGAGGAAGTGGCACGGCGCCCCCTTGCCGAGTGTCCAACATAATCTTACTTCCTGTACTGCCTACTTGTACTTTGATGTATCACTCTATAAATCGTTTGACTATAGTCTGAATAGCGAGTATTAAGTAAATCACGAGGTCAGTAGGATGTCTCATGAGATTTTCGCCTGGTGGTCGATCCCTATCAGAGCTCCTACTGCTGTTGCTCAAAAGGAAAAAACTTTGCTTTAAAGAGTCAAACAGCGAAGATTCACAACTTGAAACCTGTATAATCAAAGACCAAATGAAATGAAACTCCGCAATTTGAACCGACAAACTACATATCATGATTCCATTCCCTAGGTCTTCACGCTTAAAGAAATGAAATTCGTGGGTATGTCCAATGACTTTTCTTCCCCGAATAATTGAAGTAAGCACGAGCGTTCTTGGCTTCTTCATGTCCTAATAAAGTTGTTTACAAAGAGAGATTTTTTTTAATTAGCATTTCAGCCTCCAGTAGCTTTTGGAGCATGTTCTAATCACTTCATTTGTCAACCTTAATGAACCAGAATGTCTCTCCATGCTTCATCCACTAGCCAACCCCCTTGACTCTCCGTGGCTCTCTGGATCGTTCACGGGATCGATCGTCCGCTCCACTAAGACAGATCAACGCCTACGGAGGAAGGGTTTGCCATGATGATTATCTTCTCTTCTGTTCACACTGTTTAGAGATCAAACCAAAGATCATGCGGGAAGTTGATTTCTAGCGGTGCTATAATTCAACGTATTTGTTTTGACAAAGCAAGCGCGCCGAGTTTCTCTTCGTCTTTCTGGGTTCTTCGGTGTATGTACTTTGCCTGATCCAGCTGACGAGTCCAATGGGGATGGTTGAACCTAAACCCGTCAAACAAATGTGTCGGACCAACTTGGATTGGGTCTTAATAAATAATCCGATCCAAATAGACTCGGTTAATTTATTTATGAACCCATTTATTACAATGTAAAATCTAGTAACTCATTTGACCCAATTCATACCCGGCCGATTATATCAAGGAAAACTCATACCTAAACCGAGGTGAGAGTGCGGAATGAGTGAGGGCGAGATCGAGTGAGGGAAATCAGTTTAATACTCATATTATGTTTAGACTTATTTACGAACTATTTATTGGATATAACTAACCCAAACTACAACATAGTCCATCACATGTATGTGGATTAAGAAGTGGATTAAGAAATGAGCTTGTGAACCATTTTGACATGTCTAGTTGAACCATTGAGAAAAATTTGGATGAACAAGTTTTATTAAAATGGAAATGTCACAAATCACATGAGCTGCGATAATCTCCTTCTGGATCAACACTGAGAGGCACCAATCAACCAGATATACAACAAAGGAACAAGTTGGTTTTACTTGCCTCCTTTCTTTCTATGATTTTTTTCGGCTTATCCTACCCTGTGTAGAGAAACTCGGCGCGTACGGTAAGGTGGTCGGCATCGCTTTCCCGTCGGACGTGTAGCGTTTGTTGCACTCTCTGCATTGGCGGGCGCGGCCTCCGACACCCTCCACATTTTCACGACTTGTCCAGACTGGCCGCTGTACACGATCCACCGCCTCTCGGCCCGAAGGCTCGGAGTCGCCGTCCTTCTCCGCGGCCAAGCACTTGACTGGCCCGTTATGACCCGTCATCACGACAAGCACGTGTGGTTGCTGCCGTCTCTCCTCCACACGCATATCCCCTTGTCCGCCGACCCGCTCAGCCCCAACCTCCCGGCCGCGATCAAGCACAGGACCGCCAGCTTGTGGCCTCTCAGGACGCCGCTGTGCGATAGATGCTTTTCGCGGTCCCAATAATTGACGAGGCCGTCCGAGGAGCCGCTGTAACACGACGGTCGCGTCCGAGTTCACTGCCAATGCCGTGACCGCGTATTCCTGCTTGAGCACGGTTTTCGAGAAGAAGTGCTTCGTCACCTTCCTTGGTACTCCCCCGCCACACTTTGACGGTCCCGTCCGCGGAGCCGGTGAAGACCAAGCTGTCGAAGCCTGCGATGATCGCGTTCAAACGCATCGTCGTGGGCTACGACCGACTCGAGACATTGGAATCCGAGATCCCCATATACCTTGAAGGTCTTGTCCCAAGAAGAAGAGTACAGTAGCGACGTGTCCTTCGCTCAAGCTGAGGCACGAGATGGCATCGAAGTGCTTGATCCAAAGAACGTTCCGGTGCCGCCTCGCCTCGACGTAGTTGCTCGGGTTGAACGAGCACTTGATGTAGTCCTTCAACCTCGGCAAATTGCCGGTCCGCTGTGGACGCTCCCATTCTTGAAGAGACCCTCCACACGCGGATCTTCCCGTCCTGGTGGCCGTGAAGATCCTCTCCCCCGAGATGATGATCGCCTTGACCAGCCCGCTGTTCGACTTGAATCCCGAGACTCCTTCTGGTTCTTCCAAACCCTGATGTTCTTGCTGTCCGGAGCCGGTATACAACAAGTCCCCGGACTGGCCAACGAGTATATGTGACCCTCCTCGCGAACTAGGGAGATCCCATGAGGACGTTCGGCGAGTAGTCGAAGCTCTCGTCCACCGGCGCCGCCGCGTGAAATGACCATGGGGATTTCGCGAACGGCGACGAAGGGTCAGCGATGGTCGGAGATTCGACATCCCGCGGGCTAGTGACGGTCGAAATGCTGGCTCGAGCACTGTAATCTTCGGGCTCCTCCAGGGTCTTCAACCGGTCGAATCCTTGCCCATGCGCGCTTCTCTCGTCGGAGAACACGCGGCCTCCTCGCAAGCTCTTCATCACAATCCTCAACCCAATGGAGCGCGTCTTTTATATTCTCTCATCGAAAATCTAACAACCTTCCAAAACATCAATGGCGTATCGTTCAGGAAGCAACCTGCATGAAACGAAGGCGGAGGAAAAGAAGAGGGCTGAAAGAAAAGGGCGAGCCTAAAAGAGAACGTGGAGAAGATCAATTTCTTCTCTTTAAATCGGTTTAGTGACAAATTTTTCCCTTCTTTCCCCGTTTAAAAAAAAAAATGTGTACAAAGGTGACGGCGATCCGGTGTGAAAAGCTGTAATCATGGGGGGAAATCAGGATCAGCCTTGGGAGGAATTTGGACTTTTTCTACAATTAGGACTTAGGTTTTTTTCTAAATTCAAAATGGTTTGGGTGTCTGGATAAGTCTTAATTACATGGGGTTAACCCAATGATGATGGGATGTCTCTCGTCTAGGTTCTTTTAGCGACCAAAACGAACTGTCCAAAGAAACGGCTGGAGGAGAGAAAGGCACGGCCGGCCTTCGTCTATTGTTGGTCGATCGATTGCCATCCTACCGACAATGATCCTGGAAAGTTTTCCTGGCAAAAGAACAGGAATTCATCGCAGGAATTTTGTGGGCTGTGGAAAAGATGGACATTTGACGTGGTCAATCTGTGTGTGAAGGGCCCTATTATCATGTTACGTAATCGTTCAGGAGTATAATATCATGATCTCGAAGGGTGTTGGTGTTAAGAAAACAAGTTACACAGAGCATTAAAATTTTCGAAGATAACCCAAAAGAAGTTCTTCATGTAAGATTCATATATTGGGTTCGCGTGATAAATCCGATCCATGTAAGTCCGAATAATCCAGACAAGAACTCGCCCTTAATATCGACCCTTGCAAAGTAATTGCGATAAGTGCAGCAGACAATTCACAAATTGTTGCAGAAATGCAATCTAAATCCTAGAATTTTTAGGTAGTCCAATCGAGTTTTCGAAATCTGTCCAAAAAGTTCAATCGGGTGCTTATGTTAGCTTCGTCTATTTTAACTAACGAAAAGAAATTGCTCATGTGGCACTATTTTTTTGTATTTTGTGAAGATATGTGGCGCTAATATAATATGTCGCCAAATGAGCGCCGCATCATTAGGGCTTACTCAATATCAAAGCATGACTTGCTCTCAAAGTTTGTCACGGGGTATGTTCAATTCAATGTTGTCCGTTTCATGCGGTCTTAATCTCATTAACATCCCAAAATTTTCGAGGAAATATCCAATGGTACTTGAGCTTTTGAGGGTTCATGAGGACGGCCCAGTTCTGTTTAGATCCTGCATGTGGAAAAGGTCAAATCAAATCAGCCTTTCTCTTCTCCGCTTCGAATTTGCAGGAGACGATTGGGGAAGCCGCACACATTGTATGTGATCTCTCTTAGTAGGGACTGTACTTGGGTATCCAGCTTGGCCTGAGGAGCATGAATGAGTGAGGGATGGAATTATAGAGTTTGAAGAATTTGCAGATCTTCTTCTGCTTTGTGCAAACCACCGGACGAGCGTCACCGGCCCTCGCCAAGGCCCCTAGGTTGGTTTATTTTTTGTCTTTGTTTGATGTGGCATTCATCTGACGCCGCACCAACTGTCATGTGCCTTGAAATATACTAAGCCACGCCAGGATTTAGATGAAGTCAATAAAAGTGCTTGATTGTACTTATTGAAAAAAAAATTAAAATTTAATTACACTTAAACCATCGATTTTATGATTTTATACATCTATTCCATAGTTACTATTTATGAGGTGACATAATTTAAGCTAGGAAAACCTAGTAAACA
The DNA here is from genome assembly GCA_019149425.1 of Psidium friedrichsthalianum. Taxonomy (NCBI): domain Eukaryota; kingdom Viridiplantae; phylum Streptophyta; class Magnoliopsida; order Myrtales; family Myrtaceae; genus Psidium; species Psidium friedrichsthalianum. The sequence goes on along the minus strand of JAGVVM010001183.1, from coordinate 20,274 downwards.
TCTATCGAAGTCCGTACTATCCTGTTTCTATCTATAGATAAATGTTTACAAGTAGATGGTGTAATGATTTGGTCCAACGAGGACGGGGAACGATAGCTAAAGCGAGAGGTTGGATAAAGAGTGGCTCCTAACTTTTTATGATAACGAAGAGGGTAGGAACAAATCAAATTGCGCACCAAATAAAGAGATCGCTCTCGGGAGAGATATATATATATATATGTATATGTATATATATATATATATATATGAAATTAATGCTCGTAGACGTCCTTTTTATGTAGCGTAGGCTGAGATTGGAACTTCGATGTTAATCGTGCTCGAATGGGATTACTACTACGTAGGGTGACCTCTTGTAGAAGTGTCACATCTACCTCAACAGATAAAACCCCTAGGCTTAGGACGTGAAGGGTCAATACGGAAAAAAAAAATTATGAAGTGAGTTAATCCATGGATTCACAAATCGAATAAGAATTCATAACATAAACTTAATTCGTAATTCGATACGGGGTGACCTCTTGTAGAAGTGTCACATCTACCTCAACAATAGGGCCCTTCATATGAAAATTGATAACCTGGAAACATTTAGTAGTTAAGGCTCGGTTTGTTTGGCTGAAAATGAATGATTTGGAAAATATTTTTCAAAAGACGATTGCTTCAAATAATTTGTCCATAAAAAAACATTTTTATCAACAACATCAATTTATGTCTAATATATTTTTATAGACAATGAAAATATTTTTCATTCATTCGTTTCCGTAAGCAATACAAGTCATCATTTAAAAAAAAATTCAAATAATTAATTTTTCGTAAAACAAATGAAGCCTCAGGTAAGTTATTATGGGATTTGATTTCTGCGAATAATTAAATAAGGGCGACTCTATTTCCATCCCTAATTAACTAAGTTCACCACATTTACAATAAAAAGACAAATCTGCCCTCAATCTTTCAATTGCTAATGATTATTATGAAAGTTACCAACTTACCAACAAGTTGCCAAACAAAAAAAATTATCAAAATATAGTCACTAACACGGACGATTTTTTACATTATCCGGACACCGATATAGGATCTTCCTTATTCGAAATATATCCACCTACTTTTTTTTTTGGTTGAATCATTTATCACCTATTCGAGCAAATGAAAATATTACACAAATAAAAACGATCAATCGCATGGGAATTCCATATGAATTGTGTCAAATCTGACGGTGTATATTAATTTTAATACATGTATTAAGTTCGCCGAATATTCCCTCGTTGAAGTAGGTTGTATATTTCGGCCAAAAAAAAGGAGGTTGTATATTCCGACCAAAAAAAAAAGAGAAGTAGGTTGTTTTATTCTAACAAAAAAAAGTAGGTTGTATCTAAAAAAAAAGGGTTAATACCATGAAAACCTCATATTGATACACATGTGACAAATTTATCCTAAATTATTTTTTTGATCACAAAAAACTTCAAACTAGTACACTTATGACAAATTTACCCAAAATTATTTTTTTGACCACAAAAAATCCTAAATTGATATATATGTGACAAATTTATCCCAAATTAATTTTTTTACCACTAAAAATCCCAAACTAGTAAACCCATGACAAATTTACCATCTGTTAATTTTCATTAAATTGGACTAATATCACAAAAAATTTCAAACCGATGCACATGTGATAAATAGAAGTTAAAAATTTTAACTGGTATATCCGTCAATAGCCACGTGTCATCCAACTCAACAATTTGACGGTAAAATTTAACAAAAACCAACGGAGGGTGAATTTATCATAAATATAACAATTTGGGTAAAATTATCACATGTGTACTAGTTTATGATTTTTGCTGGTAAAAAAAGTAGTTTATGGTAAATTTATCATGGGTGTATCAGTTTGAGATTTTTCGTGGTATTAGCCAAAAAAAAATGTAAGTTGTATTAAGTTCGTCGAATAATCCCTCATTGAAGCATGTTTAACTTTTTTTTATCTCGGAATAATCTCATCGTAAGTGTAGGGGTGATCGGTTCCGGGATGAAAAATGCTCATCCCGAAACCGTGAACCTCTTGCTAATTAATGGTTCCCCTAAATTGGAATTAGGAATTGCTCATTGGTTTCATGGACCCACCCAACCAGTTTGGTCCGATTCTCGGGTGAATCCATGTAACAATCTTTTTGTGCATGTGCGCACATACCAGGATTCTCTGTTCAGTGCCTAAACAATACTACGCAACTGACAATACATTTTCATTGTCCTACTCTTTTCTTCTTCCAATTTTAATATTTGAAGAACCAAAAGGATAAACACAGAAAATTAAGGGGGAAAAAAAAGACAACCCTTTCCCACCCCCTTCAAACAGCCTTGAAAGAAGAAATCCAGCGGAACCAAGATACCGACCACGGTCGCCACTAAATATGTTCGGGTCTCAGCCAGTGATCTCCTTTCTCCTTCCATTTTAACACCAACTTAGAACTCTTCCTTCACTTTTCTTTCAATCTCAGACACAAATTCAACCCCACTGGTACAAGAAAGAGACCCCACTCTCTTTGACTCAATCTAAAGCAAGAAAGGTCATAACTTTAAGAGGTCATGTTAATGGTGGGTTGTTGGTGTAAGTAGAGAAGGGAGACCGCATAGTGAAAAGGAAAACACATTTAAGATGAGGCGATAGTTGAGAGGGCCAGGGTAGAGAGCAGGCGCGAGGAGGTGGAGGACAGGGGTGGGCAAGAGGCTTTATGTATAAAGCCTGACTTGGGTATCTTTCTTTATATTTATTTATCACTGTACATATATGCGTGTATTGGTCCAATCCAGATAGAGGTGTCAAATGAGTGAATTGAATTGGGTTTAGGTCGGGTCGAATATGGTCCGACCCATTTAACCCGTTTTATTCCATTTTCATGCTATACAAATCTAGTAACCAATTTCGATCAGAAAAAATCTAATAACCCATACCCGACTCGACCTATATTGTTAAAACGATTCGATATTAAAATCTAGTTAGAGAAAATTGTTTCCTATACATTTTTAAAGATATATCTAATTTTTTTAATAGTTTTTTTAATGTCTGTTTGGCAATGATTTTGATTATCTGATTTTGTTTCCTTGAATAAAAGGATCAAAAACAAGTTTGGTAATGTAAATGATTTTGACTCTGTTTGTGGGAACAGTTTTGGAGAAAAACAAGAATAAAAAAAGTTGATTTTGAAAAAAGAATTACTTTTGAGAATTACAAAAAGGACAAAGTCTCAATTCTCTTTAAAAGATTAAGTCCACGTAGGCTTTCACGTGAACTTTTGAACTTAAAAAAAAATTAAAATTAGATTGAAATTTACTAACAACTAATTTTTTAAATACATTTTTTAAAATTAAATTTTAAAATAAGCTTTAACATTTTAAAAAAATGAAAAATAATTTAAAAAGGGGGAAATTTTAAAAAATAAAAAGGGGGAATTAAAAAATGTAATTTTTTAAAAAATAAAAATTTAATAAATTTAATAAATTTAAAAAAAATTTAAAAATTTTAAAAAAGATTTAGAAAAAGACGAAAAATTAAAAAAAAGATTTCTCGTTGCATGGTTGTTTTCGGGAACAGAAATTTTGTGTAGTTACTAAACGTGTTTTTATTTGGGAACAGAAATTTTATGCAGTTATCAAACGCATTCTGATTTTCTAAAAATCATAAATGAAACATAATAAGAAAATATGATTTTAATCAAAATTTCTTTTTTTGATCAGAATCATTGCCATCCTTGATTCAGCTCCACCTCCTCCATCCAAAACAAATTTCCTTAGCTAACCAATTTATGATTTATTTAAAACTCATTTAAGACACATTAAGTTTCTAAATACTTCATTTATGTCTTACTTTTAAAACTCAATTATAACCCATCACCATGAAATATTGGTTCTAAATTCATTTTGCCACCTTATTACCTTATTGAAATCGGAAATCAGATGGATCCTCTTGGGCCCGTCAGTTCGATCCGATTCTCAGCGGTTCCGGTTCTTTGGCGTATCGCCACGCAAGTGGTCCATCCGGATCCGGGTCACGCAAGTATTTGCCCCGAAAAATAGCATATCGTCGTTATAAATCGAAGCCCGTAGAAGATAACGCTCGGTTCTCACGTCTGGTCCCACCATCTGGCCATCAGGGGAAGGCACTCCGCACTCGCAATCTGTAAATTTTCCCGCTCAGGAATGTTAGGGCAGCGCATTTTCCCTTCCTTTCTTGGGAAAATCTTCACTCCACTGCTCGCTTACACGACTATGGTCACATATAACACATCGTCCGCCTCCTGAGCGATCTTACTTCACTATGTTCTTGGACAACACGATTCGGCGGCGAGTGCTGTCTCTTCTTCAGCCATGGCTGCGAGAGCAACCGGGGCTCGACCTGAGAGTCGGGATCATACGCTCTCAGGCCGTCGCCAGAAACCTCCGTTTCGACGTCTCTGCTCTGAACGAGCTCATCGGTGATTGCTCTTATAACTTCGTCTTCAAGGAAGTCACAATCGAAGAGCTGAGGTTTCGTTTCTCGGCTTGGTCGGCCAAAACGTTCGCGATTGATGTTCGCGGCGTTCACGTGATGTTATCGGCTGGGTTAGTCTCTTTCTCTCGGGAGTAGCGTAGATGATAATGCACTTTAGTACGTGTCCGTGCAACGATGGACTCCAGTACGACTTGTTTCTGATCCGTGGTCACTTGATTTCTTCTGTTGTTAACTTGTTTTATGTTGTTTGCTGAAAGCGAGTTGGAAGAGAGAAGTGGAAGTGGCGTGGATGGGTTGAGGGACTCGGCTTTGGATGACTTGGAGAAGACGCTTTTTGAAATTGATCCTGAGGTAATGTACTTTGTCCATTGAAACGAACTCATTCTCCAAAAAATCTGAAATTTTCTGTTTGGAGCGCATGCAAATGTTATTGAAATGATAATTACGCCAATCTACTGCCGCTGTCGCAGTTGCACTAGCAGACCTTCATTTAGCCAACCACAGTAGGAATGTGCATGCCATAGCTTGTGTTCAAAATTTCACTTTAATAGCATGATGGAGAATGTTATCTTTCAAAATACAGATGACATTTTGTAATATGGTCAAATATATTTAGGTAATCCCGTAATACCATGAATATTATTCAACTTGTAATAATTTTCTTTCTGCATTTCAATCAGGTTGGACAGTAATGAATATAATTTATAATAGTCATTTATTCAACCTGCGGATGTGCAAGAATGATATCTTCCTACTGGAAGTCAGACATACCTTCGCTTCCCCTTTTATATGCTTACCTGATTATGGTCTTGATCTTTATGATAATTTCAGGGTGCTGCTTTGCATGATGCTCTCAAAAAATTATTCAGCGCCATTACTTCGACAAGTAGGATGAAAATGTCAATGTTAAACCTCATATTGGCGCACTGTCAGCTTGGCATACATGATGTACATCTTCAAGTGCAGTTTCCCATCATTAGTGACTCCAAATTGTGCTTGTTGGGAATGAAGGAATTAATTGCAGTCTCTCGAATTCATGAGCAAGGAAGTTTTGTTCGGGCCCTTGTTAGCTCTATCTTCATACCTTTGAAAGAGGGCTCTTTTACCATCAATTGCAGTAACTTTAAGATTGGGTTGAAGAGGAACAATCTTTTCGATGATGTTTTCACCTGTGAAGTTCTGTCTATATGTGCTGATTTGAATAAACTTCACGTGGTTCATCTCCATCTTCGCATTCCAGAGCTAACTCTCTCTTTTTCTCCAGTTGATATGTCCTTTTTATTAGCGTTTAGTAAAGCATTTGCTAGAAAGTTGATGCATCATAGAGATGGTAAGCAACTATGGAAACTGGCTGCTAGCAGAATCAGGAAAAGAAATTTTACTCCAATATTGTCTTTGCATAGGTTAATAAGTGTTCTCACTCTGTGGCTGCGTTGTATTCGGATCTATGAGCATCTATTGTTGCTACTTGGATATCCTGATACTGATTTACTAAAGGAATCATTGCAAAAGATGTCTATGGACATAAAGTATAGGAGTAACGTACAGCAGCTCTGGCTAGAGATCTCAGACATTGAGAAAGAGCTTCCGCCTTATGCTATAGCACAAGCCAGGAGAGTGGTCCGATGTAGAATGCCAAAAGAGAAAACAGGGCAGAATGCTTTTGCAGAATCCTTTTTCACCCGCTGCTTTCAGAAGATACGTATCGTTCTTGCTTTAATTTGGAATGTGGTTGGTAGAGCGCTTCAAAAGGCCATGCTCCTTGTTTTACCAAGGAAAGTACCACCTCAAGAATCAAAGAGCACTGCATCTTCTGATACTTGTACAAGGAAGTGCTTTATGTTCAACATCGACAAAGTTGTAATTACTGTTTGGCAAATAAATCAAGTTCATGCTTCACTCTTGGAAAATATAATATCACATACTGGGATTCCTGACTCAAGTTTTCTCTCGTTCCATCTATTGGTTACTGCACTCTCATTGAAGTATGTTGAAGACATCTTTCAGCAGTCTTCATTCATATACTGTGGAAAAGTGAGTGTATCAGCAATACCTGCTGCAGATGTTCCTGTAAGGGGAGTGACTTCAAATTATGATAAGCGTCGCCTAAATAGGCATCATGATGGGAGCCCTACTAATAAGGAAATCATTATTTGGAGTGAGCCGGCACAAATTTGTGCCTCTTCAGAAGCTAATGAAGCCAAGGTCGCTGGTCTAGCATCCGGTGACAGGACTAAGTTTCTGCAGAGATGTCTGCAAGAGATGTGGTTGAGTTGGCAGACGAATCAGGGGAAGTCTGAAGAGAGTGCCATGGAAACTCAAGAAATTCCTTTCCTTTTGTGTGAGGTCAGCAGCTTTTTGGCATATCCAGGACGCGAAAGTATAATTTCTGGATTTTGGAAATTCAATTTGGCAGTTGGAAAGTTGAATTTATATTTGGATCACTCATCAATAGTCTCGGTAGCTTTGCTTCTGAGGCATACACAGCTTGCTCTTTTCTGCAGAGAGGATGGTAGGGAAACTGGACTTTCTTATCATCCAAGCAACTCTTTGAATCAACCAAATGGCAATTGGGATGGTGAATATAGAAAAATTTCCATTCCCTTGAAGAAGGCGTTGCTAAAAATGCTTCCTGAGCAGCATATTGAGGTTGGAGCATTCATTACTGGCCCCAATGTTCATGTTTCATTTAGAAAGGGCAACTCAAGCCTGGGTGATGACTCGTTGAGGCACGCATTGAGTCAGAACCAGTATCACCTAGACTTTGATATTCATGATATTGAGTTTGCTCTTTCTCCTAGTTCAGAATCTGATAAATCACTCAGATGCCAAGTACATGGTGCTGTTGAATCAGAGTGTGCTTTGATGGTGGAGTCCCAAAATCTTCGTCTTCCAACAGTGGGAGATGAGAGACATGTGTCCCGCATATATCTTTCACATCATCTGTTTTTCAGAGCTAATGGTTTAAATGCCTATGTAGAAGAATCTATAGAGAAGAAACGAAGCCACGCTTTTGTACTGAATCCACTAACGTTTCAGCTATCATCTTCTGGGTATGGATATGATTTTTGCATCTTGTGTTCTATTTTGTCTCTGTTATATTTATAGTGGGAGATCTCGCGAGAGATGTCTTGTTGAGCGAATCTAACTTTCTCTTAAGAGAAAGGGAAACGGATTGAGTGAACAACTTATTACTCTATCTAATGATGTTTTCAGGCACTCAGTTTGATAAATTTGACCAGTCAGTGATTTTTCATTTAAAACACAGCATCCACATTGTGTGCTCGGATTATTGAATGCCTCCATTTCTTTATGTGTTCTTTCTTTTCAGGAAAGTTGTTATTTCATCGCGGCTTATGTTATTGATGACTTAGGATCTCACTCGCTTTAAGTTCGGTGTGTTTGATGTTGCAATTGCTGATGAATTGCTTTTCTAGCCTTTGCTATGCCAGATCACCTCTCAAACCTCCAATCCCAAGTCACATCAAGCTCTTCTCTCAAAAGATCATTTTTTTTTTCCTGATTTTTTCACTCAAACATTGAAAAGCAATGGTATCTGGTTTAGAGTGCCTAGGAAAGTGGATACCATATCTATTTAAATCTATGTGATTTCTAAACTTTGGGCCAATGACCAAACACCGCCACTCTCTACCCTTCTCACTTAGATATAGAGTTGCAATACCACATTCAGAATCTCAACCATGAGAGCAGTCTCTTCGTTTCCCAAATCTTGAGCGTGGCAGTGAGATCTGAAAAGAATAGAGACCCAACATCAGGGTTAACAACCACCAGCAATATCCTGATCCAAGCAGAATGACTTATATCAGAGGTCTGCACTTTACATAAACCACAGCCACGCTCACTTGTGTGGTTCTGTATCCCTGCCTTTCCAATCTCAGGAGTTCTAACAGCAATATTCTCTGCCTTCCATTGACCACAACATCATTGGTGAATCAGACTAATCACAGAGGAGCAAAACAGAGAAAACATGTTTAATTGAATTTGGCACATGTCAGCCTTGACATTCTCTCTGGTGTCACCATCATGATTCATAGAAGAGAGCCACTTGAAAGTAGATACGAAGGAGGGAACTACATGGTTGATTGATTTAGACTTTCTTTTTTGGTGCTTTAAGACCTTGGTTAGTTTTCTGGAGGACAGGATGATAAATTTTAGTTGAAGCAGATTTTGTCACGTGGTTATTCTGTGATGGTAAACAAAGAAAATAAATTTTAAGGGGTTTGGGGGTTAGTGGGGGGAAGGGGGTGGGAAGAACATTTCATTGAATGCTGGCGAGCATCTCCGGCAAACAAATGATATCTTGGAAGAATTTCTATGAACTTCTGACCTCCATCTTCTTTTGGTCCAAGATCTTGGCTGAACCTTAATCCACATTTCCTCCAGAAGATTTCTTTACCTTGTGTTAAACAGAGGAGGAATAGTTCCTAAAAATTATTTCCAAATTCATCCATGAATATCTGGAACCCCAATCTGGAATGCGTTGATCTGGTGGAACTAAAACATCGTGAGTTCGCTTGGCGCATTGCGAATATTCCTTAGGCCTTGGACAAATACATTTTACCATCTTCACAGGTTAATGCACAATAGATAATTCAGCATGAAGTAGCAGAGGGATCATTCTGTTCATTGTTGTCATTTTCCTATTTTTCTTCCTCTTCTGCAGTTTTGGAGTTTAGTAATTTGTTTCAAAGATGTACATAAATACTCTGATTTTTTCCTATTCGTGACAAGGTCACAACTACAACAAAACCCCGTAGTGAACATGGAAGTGCAATACTCTTATTCCAAATCCATAGAAAGTTGACAGAACTGGAAAAGGGTCTGACAAGTGGCTATTTTCTTCTGGAAATGTGTATTTTGCAGGGAATACTTTCATTTATTTAGCAGATCTGTCATTACTCTCTCTGCGGCTTTGTGTGGTATGGCTTCTGGATTTGTGGCATTAGTACACATGGACGAGTTGTATGTTCTCTCTCAGGTGATTCTGATCCTTGGAGAAGTATCTCTTGTTCACAGCATATGCATGTGCACATTGTCTGCCGATGTTTTCGTATGATCTGTGAGTCCTTGACTACTTCCAAGTGACATAATAAATATTGAGCTCATTCAAGTTGAGATGCATGTGGACCAAATTTGAAGCAATAAAATCTATGTTTGGTTGATTGTAGCCTGTTTTGTTTGGACCAACTGATTTGCTTCTTTGGAAGCTGATCTCCTCATGTATTTGATAAATCTGTCTTAGAATGTCCTCTGTGTATAATTAGGCTTTTCACATCTGTTTAAGTCAAGACCAGCCAACTACAAGTGATCTATATTATACATGGACTTTGGAGACAAGCCCCTCTTTGTGAGGCATTAATAGTAGCCATTAATTACACTAAATGACTGGTTGTGGATGCTTAAGAACATAGGGTTCAAGATTGGGAGCCAGAGAAAATGGCGGAGAAACACTGTGGCTGGTTAACTTCTTACAAAGGGCTTGAGATTGGGAGCTCAAAGCTTCCTCAAAATTTTTTGACTTGTATTTTAGATGTGAGTGAGGATGATAGGCTCTGTGAAATTGCTGCTGCTCTGGAACTTTTTCTGTCAAATCCTGTTAGTCTGATCTGTTGTTAACTTGGTTGCAATTGTAGTAGAGCACATCTTCCTGTGGAAATCTATTTGGAAAGTCAAGGTTCCATTGAAGGTTTCTTTTTTCACTTGGGAAGCTGCTTGGGGACAAATTCTTACTTTGGATAATCTTCAGAAGAGAGGAAAATTACTGGCTAAGGCACAGTGCAACGTGAAATTTGAGCTTGGGGAGGGACTAGTAGCTCGTGCAGCGGAAAGAAACAGATTAGTGAGATGATTCCTCTCCCTTTTTTTTGGCTCAAAGAGAGGGACAAAATGACATTTTAAGGAGTCGAATTCTCTTGGGATTCTTTTAGAGATAATGGGCGGTACACTTTTCACTTACGTCTAGTTTGTTGAAAATGTAGTCCTTTGTCCATAATTTTGTGTATGGGTCCTGAACCTGAAGCTGTTTTGTATAGGGGTGGTAGTGGTACCACCTTGATAACCTTCTTAATGAAATCTTATTAATCATTCAAAAAAGAAAAATATGTTGAGAAGGAATTGATTATTAGCTAAATTTTTCTTCACAATACTCAAACTGACAGTTCCGTCCGTATCCATGCATTTTTTTGAAAGTCAGGCCAAAGCTTAGCACATCTTATCAAAGTCTTAGGAAAATAAAACTAATGCAAACATAAGAATCCGTGCTCCTAAAATACCCTTACTGCAGTCTTTTGTTTTTTTTTCCTAAAATACTTAAAAAGCTTTATGTCTGTAATTTTGATAATCAAAATTCTTTTAGCTCTCAGATTGGCATCTCCTCTTATGATTGTTTTTTGGCCCTTTGCAAATACGAGATGCAGAGTTGGGTAGGAAGGGGTGGAGGAAGACGAAAAAGGACTTGGAAGGAGATGGTATTGATAAGAAGTGGAGTGTTTAGATCTTTTAGAATACTTGATACAGAATCTAGTGGAATAGTTTACAAGGATCCCCATGTCTAGCATTTCATATTCATATTTTCGTAAAAGTCCTGTTAGAAGTTTCCGGCGTAGGATCCCCTTTGATTCTTTACCTTAAGCTCACCTGTCAGTGGAAGGCTTTCTGTGTTCAGTCAATCCACTTAGAGTGAGTAGGTCCTCCCTTCATGTAGCTGTTTAGTGGGATAAGACTTAGTTTGTTGTTGTTGTTTCCTTTTGGTCTGTTCTCATGAAGAGTTTTGAGTTCTGATAATTTATGCTTTTTACGTCTTGAGTCTGTCTGCTGAAAATCTGCCTTCAACCATTCTTCTTGGCCATTTAGGTAGAGATATTCCTGTGTCAATGGAGGCATGAGTTCTTTCTTGTTTGATAGGTTATCATAGTTGGCATTTCACGGTCCTCTTTCTTTTTCAGGTATTCTCCTGGTTGCTTACTGTTGATTTGTCTAATGACTCTTTCTAGATGTTTTCTTATCATTTACTAACTGATGCTCTTTCTCTTTATGTAATTCCTTTATGAAGGTTGAAGATGGATGTTATGCACCTTGATTTGTAACTCTATTAGATAACTAGAATTAGACTATTAGTTGTGGCATTCAACACAATGAATGTTTTTGGCATTTGAAGTATCATAACAGCCGTGAGGACAGGGTGATGGGCAGAGGATTGATGTGTATTTGATTTTTCATGAAGTGAGGTTGAGGTATTCTGGGCCTACGTATGGATTGTGTTAGCTTCCAACTTGAGTGCATTTCCCTCTTTGGCATATACTTTAGTTCTTGACAATAAATGTAATATATATTTGTCCTTTTGGGTCTCCTGATAGGTAAAGATATATCAATATTCACAAAAGAAAGTCGTAATTTCCTAGATGATTGTCTTATGTTGACATGGTGCTACTATTTCAAGTTGTTCTTATACCCGAGCTGTTCCTTCCCCTTCTCCCCTTCTCAGTGGGTCGGCACAATTGGTACTTCTGAAAAACAATTTTGTCACTTCTCCTGTCTCTCTTCATATGTTAGTTAAATTTGGTTACAATATAATGCATTCTCTATGCATTTGTGCATCTAATTTTTTTATTATTTTTTTTGTGACAGGTAGTCGTAGATTTATTTTCTGCAATTTCTTATACTTTATCCAGTGCTTCTGCTGGCTGTACACCACTTCAAGAGCTGCAAGAGTTTATGAGGCAAGATCTGGGGGCTGATGGATGTAATTTTCATGAGAATAGTATAAAAGAATCAGCTTCTGCAAATAATTGTGTGTTATACATGCTTAGAAGCACCTTCCAGTTCAACTCCACGGATTTATTCATTCAGAAATCAAGAAAATATTATAGGATGGATAATCTTACAACAACTTTTGATGCTATGAAGCTGGATGAGAATGCTACCTTTGATTCTGGCATATGGGTTGTTGCCAAGCAAATATTTTTGGAGTTATCGTGTGAAGAAGGGAAACTGGAAGGTTCTTTCAATCTATCAGGGGTGCGTTTTGTCATTCATGATAGCCAAATAGAAACCAATATTGATGTCTCTCAGTTAAGGAATATGGTCCTGCCGTCTCTTAATTGCTTATATGAAACATGTCTTTCGAACTTGCTGTTCACTTCATCTTTGAGTTCTCCCTGTCAAGACATAGTGAGCAACGAACTCCTTTCCATCTATGGAGACAGCTGTTCAACAATGTTGAGGAATTTATCATTGATCGTGGAGTCGAGAAGATCAAGTCTGCGGTCATTTAGTCTCATTGACAAGTTAAAATCTCCTTTGCATTCCATTGCTCCTGAATCTGGTCGCTGGTTTGTCATAAATATTCAAGTTAGTCAAATTTGGATGGGAAAATCCTCAATGAAGTGTTTCTTTCTTGGGGCACACCAGATGAATGAGCTACTTTTCTCATTGTCTTTTGGGGAAATTTTCAGAGAATTTCCTGTAAAATACAGGTGCTAATTCACTTATTAGATAAATTCTGCCTCCTTTTGATGCCTCTAGTTTTGGCCATTTTATGTGCTAAAAAAATCAATTTGTTTATCCATAATATTGAACTCTAATTTTCTTTAATGCTTGGAAATGCTCTTTCTGATTCCCCTTTCATTTGTGTCAACATGTAAAGTTAAGCCATACTATTGTCCAGAATGTAATTGTGATGGTAATGAGCAGGGTGGTCTTCTGGTGATTGAAACAGCAGCTTTGACTGTGTTCTTTGGTTATTATACTTTCTTTCTATATCATGTGGAAGATATATTGCTTGGTGTACGATCACATGATAAGAACATTGGAAAAAGTGAGCTGGGTGGAGACATTATAACTTGTAATGACAAAAACATCATGGATAGTGATGAAGTTGTGCTCCATTCAGTATCCCGAACAAGATTGGCACTCCTGGAACTTGAAGTCTTTTGCTTTGACATATCTCAGTTATCCTTAGTTGTTGCGGCAGAAGATAAATCCGGTATTTTCATCCTTTTGTTGCTCACTATCCCTTGGTTATAACACAGGTATATAATACTATGGTCATGTGATGCAGGTGTTATTCGGGAACTCGTGATTGAGGTTGATATAGGTTTGAACCTGGTAACAGAAAATACGAGAAAAGAACTTGTTTTTGACTTCTCTCGTCTGTCGGTCCTTTCTCAAGTTCATAATCAAAACATTGATGGTGAGAATCGTGTCCCTCATTTTCCTTCTCTTTCAAGACAAATGTCATCCGGAAATCCTACCATGAGACATGGAGGTGAAGATGGTATTGCTTCAGTTGAAATTGATACCTTGTCAGAAGACTTTCCATCTTCAAGTCATTCTGTTGCACATATCTCCTCAATGAGGGTCGTCCGTTCAAGAGATAAGAAGTTCATTTTGAAGCATTTTGGTGCTTTGATACGTGTGGAGAAGGCCTACTGTGGTCCTGGGAATTAGATTACGCTTTGGTTGGTCATGGTTCAATTTCAGGATTCGACGTGAACATTTCGTTGTCTGAGATACAGGTAAGTAAATAAGTTTGTTCAAATCTGTTTGTGCTATGTCAATGGCACCTTTTGAGCTGTTTAATTTTCAGAAGGAAAAAGATTTCAATATACTTAAGCTCTCGTCTGTATGTCATTCTTACTTAGCAGTGATTGGCTACTTGATTTATTGCGAATTTGTTAATGCTCTAATGTAAGTTATAAGCTCCAAATTCCAGATCCTTCCCCCAAAAAGGAACGCGTTAGGCTAACCTAGTGGTCATTGGAAAGACAAGGACATATTTAGTCCAAGTTGAAGGCATCAGTTCTTTCATTTTTAGAATTAGATTGTAAGTGGCAAGGGATCAAGTTCTGTAGAAATCTTTCTTAGAAAGTTTTAGAAGGAAAGTATAGTTCTGCTTTTTCAATGTTCTATGGTAAACAGTGAAAGGCAGATTGCTATTAGAAAATTGACTTAGAAAATTCTCGTCTGATCCAGTATTGATGGCTATCTGCTGGAAAGTAATGCCCCAGATGTTCTAAATCTGTTGCATCACATAAATTCTGCTGGAGTTTTGATTAATTTTTGCTGCTAATGAGTGACATGACAATCTCATAAAGCTAGCTATTTGTACTATAATGCATCTGCTTACTTTTATTTAGGACTGTCACTCTGTTGCCGCCTTTGATTAGTTTTAATCCCCATCAGATTTTCTTGTCGGCTGTTGGGGCATTGCCTGGAGCAGCAACCAAGGGGACCACAGCTGGATTACAACCGAGGCATTGGTCCAACAACCAGGGAGTGAATAAAACTTTCCAGAAAATCGTACCAGATGGTAATTTGATTAGATGGTTCAGACTTCTTATTGCAGCGTTTTGGTGATTAACTAGAAACATCTACTGTTATACAGGAGCAATCGTTGCTATTCAAGATATCGATGAACACATGTATTTCACTGTTGAAGGTGAAAGAACTAAGTTCAAATTAGTTGGTTCTATTCATTATTCTCTTGTCGGAAAACGGGCTCTTTTCAGGGTATGTGATGTTTGTCTTTTGAAACTTTCATTCGGTCTTGAGCTAGAGTTGCTTCGCTGCAACATGAAAAGAGTTTTTCCCTCAAGTCATCATGTACATCGATATGCAACAAATGCTTTGGAAAATTTTATGCATGGCAAATAGCAGTAATCATTTGGATCTAAAATGTATCTCCCACTTAGGTTTCAAAGAACATGATTTATACAATTAATACATCTGCTTCTTTGGGTACATTAGTTTTTCTCCGTTATTGATGCTAAGGCAACTGAAGTACCTATCGTTAACTCTCACATAGGTCAACTACCACAGTCAAAGGTGGTGGAGGTCCTCTATATTGTGGTTCTCTTTGACATCCCTGCATGTGAAGGATGAGTCTGGGAACCCAGTCCAATTAGCATATCGTCAAGGTTCCGGTTTTGTTGAGGTCTCCAGCAGTAATAATGGTAGCTGGGCACTCTGGAGAGCAGATCCCTGTAGAACTGACAATTCTGAGAGTGATATTGAGAGGGATGCTTGCAATCAGTTGGTCAAACATATGTTTTACCTGGTAAACAAAAAAATGACAGTGCCATTGCTTTTGTCAATGGGGTTCCCGAGTTTGTGGGAAAACCTGGAAATCCATTCAAGTTTAAAGTGCTACATGATACTGCTTCAAGTGATGATCATGCAATGTTGGATATGGGGGCTTTATGGATGTCTCGGGGAGGGATCTGCGTGACAATGAACAAGTGCCTGAAGAGAGGAAGTATAGAGTACTTCTTCCTAGGATTGATGTTAAAGTTGACAAGGTTTCTGTGACAATTGTCCATGAACTTTTGGGCACAGTGGACACTATTCCTCTCCTTCAAGGTCACATTGTTGATGCCCAGTTCACTGTGCAAAGCCTGCCTTTTAAAGTCAGAATTATGTGCACATTTAGAGCTTTGCTAGATTATTTTGATGCGCAGAAGAATGCATGGTAATTGTTTATGATGAAAATCTCTCTCTCTCTCTCTCTCTCTCTCTCTCTCTCTCTTTGTGCAAGTTTGTCTATGCATGTTTATAGTTTGTGCTTTTCCCTAAGTTTGTTTCATATGGTGTAGGAGAGAGTTCTTGTACCCTCTTGAAGTATGTGTATACTACCGTTCTAGATTACAGATTCATGAATTGGATATTCTGAAGCATGGACTTCCCATCTCATTTTTCTGCAAGATAAAAGAGGTTTGAAGCATGATATCTTATGCGAAATTCTTTTTCCGGCGTACCCCCACATACATCTGAATGTCTATATTTTCCCTTTTCACAGTTGGATTTGTCTCTAACTGAGCTTTCGTTGGATGTACTTCTCTTTGTGGTCGGAGAATTGAATATAGGCGGCCCATACACAGTTAGAACTGCCTTGGTTCTATCCAACCTCTGCAAGGTTTTTTGCTTAAGCTAATATAAGCAACTAGGCGTTTCTTTAAACAATTCATTGCTTCTTTACACGTGTGGATGATAATTTGTATGCTTACATGCAACAAGTTGTGTATCTCAAGGGATGGTATCATCTCCATGCACCAGCCGTACATGGGAACACCTAAATGTGGTTGATGTGCATTTTTATTCTAGCATACCACTGCTACCATTGCTGTCAGTTAATGAAAACTTATTCCGGACATTGGAGAAATAGTCCATTATGTATGCATGATTGACACATATAAAAACTTATGAACTTTCTGGTGTAGAGAACAGTGGCATACAACAGTTAGCATATTTATGGACACTCATGTAAGCAGAATGCATAATTTGCTGCATAGTATCCTATCATTTAGCCTTTTCTCTCTCTTTTAATTATACTTTTTCACTTGCAACTGACTAACTTATCAGTAGTAATTAGTGGTAAATATTTTACATGGCGGAATCCATTTTAGTCTGTCACAATAGTGATGCATGTTTCATTTGATACAAGAAGGGAACTGTAAATAAAATAAATTAGATTTGCACCCAAGTAATAATTTTGGAATGTCAATAATGTATTAGGACTATGTGATGTGATTTTAGCCAACTCGTGCAACTTCTAATCCCTGGATTTGCTGATACACAAGTGAATTGTAGAGGAACTTGATATTTGCATCCTTTTCTTTCAAATAAACATCCTGCAAAAATTCTACTGTAAATAAGTTGAATTACGAAAGTTGAAGTGATCTGAAAGCTAAAGCCAGTGGATTCTGAATCTTCGGAGTCATGCTTCACATATGGGATGCTTGAACTAAGTACTTAATATAGGCTTGAAATCTAAAAGTAAGTATCCCGCTGTCTAAATAGATGGTGACAATAGTACTTGCATGCTTCACCATGCACCAGGTTGCAAAACTATCTATGCTGAATTTCTTTTTCCTGATGTTCATAAGAGAACTTGTCCATACATGCATATGCCAATCAAATCTCCCTAATGTGCCTAATTTTATCAATTTGCCAAGATTGTTTAGATATGTTTGATCTGCATATGATGTATATCGTCCCTTAATGTTATGACAACCCCCCGATGTTCTTGTAGAGTATTACATGCCCTGTAGGAATGAACTAGTAAAAGTTGATCTCTTAATAGCTGAATAATTCCAGGTGGAAAACCAGACAGGTGCTAATGTTCTTTGTCAGTTCTATGGCAACCAAACTTTAAAGTTATCTGGGAAGCAGTCTGCTTCTGTATACTTGAGGTGAGGTGCATCCTCTCTTATCCGGAGTCTCTGGGAATTTACTGTAGGATCTTCTTATGATATTCTCTATACTGTTTCTCAGTTCAAGGATCCTACTTAGCTCATAGATTTCAAAAAAATTGACGAACGCATGGAGGATGCTTTCACTTGTTACCACCATTATTAATTTTTTTTTTTCCTGGAAGTCCTGATGAACTCTCATTCATCTATTTCAGCATTAACTCCCAGCTAGTACATGAGTACTCAAAGATTAATTATGCTGGGAAAGCAGACTTATTAATCCTTGATAGAATATTTAAATATTAAATCACGCCTTCATTTAATAGCTTAAGCTTTTAGGACAGTTGGTATTAGTCCCACAAAATCTCACATGGTATCAGAGCAGGAGGTTCTGAGTTCAAATCTTCGAGACCCATTTGTCTCCCCAATTAAATATGTCCATGCTTAGTACTAGGCAGAAAAGACCAGACTAAGTGGTGTGGGGGAGTGATAGAATCTTTAAATGTTAAGCCACGTCTTCATCTAATAGCTTTAAGCTTTCAGAATAGTTCGTTGTGGTCCCACAAAATCTTGCAATCCCAATCTAAGAACTAAAAAAAATCCTAATCTTGAGAACCATATGTGGAGGTTGGCTTAGGTACAATGCCATCACAAATCCATAAAGCGAAGATTGATGGAAGCTGTACCGGAGATGCATTGTGAATTGTATACATGGGAATGTACAAGTTGGAATGGAGTGACTCTAGAATGAACACCAGACTCCAGAACATTGCTTATCTTGTCCTCTAGGACTTTTGGAAAGATTATTTATGCATATAACTATGGAATGTTCAACCCGAAAGCTCAAGTCAATAGATTGAGGGAGACAACATGAATATAAGGTACATATAAATCTCATAGACAAGCGATGTGGCATACTTTTAACAACCCCTCTCAGGTGCAAGCTAGATTATGAACGGCTAGTGGAATTGATGAGTGGGGTGTCGCGCACACCAAATGAACCGGGTAGGGACCAGATACCAGTTAGGAGTCCAATCTAACAGTTCAAGTCTATAGTTAGAGGGAGATAATATGATTATAAGGCCAATAAGTCTCCTAAACAAAAGGATGTGGGGTTTTACTTTAACATAAGAGGGAAGAACCAGTATAAGAGGAAAAAGTGGGGACTCATTTTGAGTTCAAGATAATATAGAAGCCAATTCCACTTGAAAATTGTGTGAAAATGGTGTTAGGAACATCAGTTTTGCACCATGTGAACCATAAAAAGGGTTTCCATTTTAAATGAATGAGGAGCAGAATAAGCACGAAGAACTTGTGACTAATTAAAGGCTTTCAAAAGGAGCATCGGTGATCGCAGAGGACGAGGTTTTGGCTCTGTATAGTTATGCAGTGTATGTCAATGATAAGTTTTAACCCATGCAATTGGAATTTGATCACTTTAGGATTATGACTACTGAACAACCTCAATCACACAATATAAGTAAATTAGATGATTTGGAAGCTCAAAAACTACAAGATCAAGCATTTGACCGAAAAGAGCCAAACTTTCTTGGAATTCGACGTTCTTCTTTAGAAGGAAGTTTTGGCCCGCTACTTGTGACACTTACTTTCTCATTATAAAGGAATCAGGGTGAAACACATTCTTAGTAATCAGATGATTTGGGAAGCTCCAAAGAGCATAAGAGAAGCGTGTGGACCCAAAAGGAGCCAAACTTTCTTTGGGAATGGGAAGTTCTTCTTTTAGAATGAAAATTTTTGTGAAAGAAGGTTCTTTAAAACGACCCCTCAAGTGAGGGATTAGGTCTCGTTATGCGTTACTTTTGCCACGCATGTTCCTGCTTCTTATTGGGATTTATATTTGAATCAAGGCGAGGAGTTGGTGGATGACCAAAAT
Organism: Psidium friedrichsthalianum; assembly: GCA_019149425.1. NCBI lineage: Eukaryota > Viridiplantae > Streptophyta > Magnoliopsida > Myrtales > Myrtaceae > Psidium > Psidium friedrichsthalianum. Next base: position 698 of record JAGVVM010001183.1, on the reverse strand, counting down.
TTTCTCAATATTTGAGTCAAACTCCTCATGTAAAATACTTCTATCATAAGTCATCACTGTGTTCACATTCTTGCACACATTTGACTCTATATTAGCCTCATCCATTTCTTTATCAGTGGTTAATTTGTTTGAAGCGTAGACAAATACATTTTACGTCATTGTTTCCTATGAAGCGTCAATTCCTCTAGGTCCATCTGACTCATTATCCTTTCAGAATTCCCAAATTATATTTGACCTCATTCCACCTTTTTTATTTGCTCTCTTACCCTAAAGTCACTTTTTCTCACCGGGAGATCATAATAGTTTGTCTCTTTTGCAAGTCAGTATCACCTTGGTTTTATTCAACTGTCTTCTTTAGCTTCACGTGGGGCCTCTTTAAATTTCAGGAGAACATCTCAAACAAAAGCATTCTGCTTCAGCTACCTCCATTTGACCGCTCTTACACTTCATCACTCAAATTTGGTATATTAGAATCTAGCTGTTTACAAAGGCATAAATAGTTCCCTTGCGCTTTGATTGACTTATGCCATCACACAGGATGCAACATGCATTTTCAAATTTTTTGACATATTCTATTATATAGTCAAGGGTATGAAAACTTAGTTTGCAATGCTACTACATTGGCCGAAACAGACTCTGTAGTAAAACTTGCCGCCATGTACCCTGTTTCTAGCTTAAGCATGCATTGGGGAAATGTC
>JAGVVM010001182.1:0-29209 GCA_019149425.1 Psidium friedrichsthalianum | reverse complement strand
TGTGTTTTTTTTTTTTTTCTTTTGTGTTTATTGTAGTTTGTATTTTTCTCCATGCTCTGATTTGTTGGGTCAAGGTGTAGATAATTCTCGAGCTAGTGTAGAAAGTTGAAAGATAAGATTTTGGAGTGTTTAGTGCGGGAATGGACTAGTTTAGCGAGTTGAGTTACTATTTGAGATGCCAAAAGTTGTGCATGCGTTTCGAAGTAAAGTTTCAAGGCTGTCCAGAGAGTTGAACTCAGCTATTGAGGTGTCGTAGGCCCTTCTTGAGGATTGGGGTGAAAAAGGACAAATATGCAATTCCGGGAAATTGTGAGCGATAGCCAAGTGATTGGCTTCGACATTATAATGAGGTGAGGATTTGTTTATGGCTAAATCTATAATTAGAATTGCTTGGCCTATATTATTGTGAATTGTACTCGCCGGCGTTCGTATTGTTTTTTATTATTCACCCGAGCATTCCTGATTGAATATTTGATAGAATTGTGAATTACATGCTTGCTCTTGCTGTTAGGACATGAAAGTGGGTAATTTCATGCTTAGGTTCGATCTAAGAGTATCTGGTATCCCTGAGCAAGATTTTCGAAGGTGAACTTGCTGAGCCGTGTTAGCTCACCCCGTTTGGGGATTATATTTTCAGATGTGTAGGTTTGGCATTGGATCGAACGATGGAGACGATAAGACAATGATGGTGCCATTAAGAAGAGGGCGAGTGTTGTTGGTCGTGCTTTTCCTTGCTCAATTGTGGTCAGGGATATTGTATTGCTTCCGCTATTTGATCGTTAGGTCGGCGACAGGTTTCCTGGGGATGTCGCGCGTTATTATCGACCTTCGATCGTCGTGCAGATGTCGCGCGCTCGTGGAGGTTCGGGCGTGACATCCTGTTTTGGTATCAGAGCGGGTCAGTGGAGTGATAAGGAGTGACGATTTAGAGCAAGGATAGCTCGACCAAAAGTGTATTCGAGGTTTGGAGCGATAAGGGTGTTGATCTATGGGATAGTCAAGTAGATCGACCCTAGGTGTTTGCTAGCTTTGAGCAAAGTTGTTGCCGCATAGTATGCCTATGATTGCTAGGCTTGAATCGTTTGATACTGAGTGATTTGCAGTGATTCTGCTAAGTTGCAGGTGCAACTGGACTTGAGGTGAGAACCTAGGCCCTGTTGTTGTGTACTAGCGATAGTTGCCTTGTGGCCACTTGTTGGATGAGAATTTATCGATCAATGTATAGGCTTGATGATCTTTGTGCTTGATGGGCCAGTATAGTGATCGATAATGTTAAGCCTAAGATAGGGCTGATGTGAAGTGAGTAGTATGTGAGGAGGAGGACAATCATGCATTGCATGTGTTGATTGCATCAAAATTTGAAGTTTGAGAAACGTACATGCATAGTTCATGACATTGTTTTGTTGGACTTGATAAACCGTCGCTTGGTATGGGACAAGCTGTACGGGATGCCTAAAAACCGTAGTGAGACATGGTATGGGACGTGTTGAACGGGATCTTCTTAGTAGGTGCCTGACTTGGGGACGAACCAGGCGAAAAGCTGGTGGGCCTGTAACGACCCGGTCTGACGAGGGCGGGGAGTGATCGCCGGAGCTAGAGAGAGCTCGGACAAGGTGCGGCTCCTGGCAGGCTTCTAAGATGGCGATGGGGGCAGGAATGAACCAAGTCACGCATTGAAAAGTGGGTCTAGGCGTTGTGCGAAGTCTGACTTATTTTGAAAGATACATTGCATTAAAGTTGATTTTCGAAAAAAAAAAATATTTTAGAAAAATGCATAGCATTGCACATGAAGAATCGGAATGGTGGATGAAAGTCAAAGTGGATTGAGATGCCTTGATTGAGGAATGCTGAATGCCTTGTGGATGTTGGTGAAAGTCGAGCATTTGTTGTGTACCTCCGTCGTGATCGGAGAGGACCCCTGTTGTGTGATCAGGGAGGGTTTGTGATGAGACCCACACGAGCGAGTCGACGAGTGATCCGATCGCGTCGTGGTGGGGTGTGAATTATGTGAAATGTGCTTGAATGACCGTAACCAACAGAATCCTGGCATGGCATGTGGTTCTGGCATCAAGAATTGGCAAAATGAGATATGTACAATCTGAGTGATAAGGAATGATTTGCTTGAATGTATACTGGACGTGGTAAGTCCATTGAGTGGTGTCATGTGGATTGACGAGTATGAGAAGCGAACTTGAGACGTTCATGGAGTGATCATGAGCGAGTGGCCTAGTAATATCGCCAAGTAGATTTATGATCAGTGAGGTGGGTAATGACCCTGAGAATGTTTAAGAGTGTGAGATGTGGTAACAAGGAGGATAAATGATCAGAGTGCGCAGCGAAAGCATAATAAGCCACATAGTTGAGTGAGACAACGACTATAAGGGTCTTGATTTTGCTAAGGAGGAAGTAAAGGACAAGTTTCGAGGACGAAACTTCTTAAGGAGGGAAGATTTGTGACATCCCGAATTTCGATTGTCTATAAGATAAATAATATTAGATTTCGAGATTGAGAGACAAAATTTTGGACATCGCCTTGAAAGGCGTGAAATTGGCAGTTTGACTTCAGAGTATCTAGAGGAAGGGAAAAATTGAAAATTGCCATATCTCTCCCGTCTTGTACTAGAATCCATGGCATGAGGTTAGAATAATTTTTAGAGGGCTAGAAAAATTTTTACGACGAAATCCGGAGTTATTTTCCAATCGCGATTGAGCCAAATCAGCACCGATTGAGCCCTTTCGGTCCTGAAATTTCACGAATTTCGAGAAATGTCTCGTCGTCATCTTTTTGACCAATTTGACCAGCTTGACTGAAAATAATTGAGGCCAAGTTTATCAGTCCAAATTTCACTGTAGTCCAAAAATCAGTCATTCGTTCAGCCTTATGTCGCTTCAGTGAATAGTGATTTTCAATTATTATCTCTAGGATATTTATTATCAAACCACTCTCTCTCCTCATTATTTGCAGCCAGAATCTCTCTCCTCTCTCCCTCTCTTTCATTTCGATTTTTCTCTCTCTATCTCTATGGTTCCAGATTTCTGTTGCCCAAGACTTCAATCGGCCGTCGACGAAAATCCGACCGTTGGTCATCGCGATTTTCGGGTATGTTGTATTTCTATCTTTGTGGTTCTAACCCAACTTGAATCACCTCGATCGGAGGTCGTTTGAACCTTTCAAATATGCTTTCTCGTATCAGTCGACGAATCTGTCTTTTGCTGCTCGAATTTCGTATCTTGTTCATGTTGAAGTATCTTGACTCCAGCAGCCTCTAGGACTCATTTTTAGGTTCAAATATTGATTTTTAGTATGTTTTCATTCTGTTCCAGCCTCTGCAAAGTTCGGTTCACCTTAGATCATCGCGATCTAACGTCGATTTCAAATCCGTTTGCTGCCGCCGGCTGTCTGCCTCTGTTCCAGCTTGTTTCCCTGGCTTGTTAGCCTTATTTAGGTAAGTTTTACTTCTAAATCTTGAGTAGGATGTTAGATTATTCATGGATTGGCTCTAGGATGCGATCCGGGGTGGATCGATTTAGAAAATATGACTGATTTGGTGATATTGTTGGAAATCGGTTCTGTGGAAAGGTTTAGTGCACTGATCGCACTTGGATTTATGCTGTCCATGCTCTGATTTGGTTGGTCAAGGGTGTAGATAATGGCTCGAGCTAGTGTAGAAGTTGAAAGATAAGATTTTGGAGTGATTATTGCGGGAATGGACCTAGTTAGCGAGTTGAGTTACTATTTGAGATGCCCTAAGAGTTGGCATGGGTTCGAAAGTAAAGTTCAAGGGCTGTCCACGAGAGTTTGAACTCTGATATTGAGGTGTCGTAGGCCCTTCTTGAAGGATTTGGGGTGAAAAGGACAATAGGCAATTCCGGGACAATTGTGAGCGATAGCCAAAGTGATTGGCTTAGACATTATAATGAGGTGAGGATTTGTTATGGCTAAATCTATAATTAGAATTGCTTGGCCTATTATATTGTGAATTGTACTCGACGGCGTTCGTATTGTTTTATTCACCCGAGCATGCCTGATTGAATATTTTGATAGAATGTGAATTACATGCTTGCTTGGCTGTTAGGACATGAAAGTGGGTAAATTGCATGCTTAGGGTTCGATCTAAGAGTATCTGGTATCCTGAGCAAGATTTAGAAGGTGAACTTGCTGAGCCGTGTTAGCTCACCCCGTTTGGGGATTATATTTTCAGATGTGTAGTTTGGCATTGGATCGAACGATGGAGACGATGAAGACAATGGATGGGCCAATAAGAAGAGGGCGAGTGTTGTTGGTCGTGCTTTTACCTTGCTCAATTGTGGTCAGGGATATTGTATTGCTTCCGCTATTTGGATCGTTAGGTCGGCGACAGGTTCCTGGGATGTCGCGCGTTTATTATCGACCTTCGATCGTCGTGCAGATGTCGCGCGCTCGTGGAGGTTCGGGGCGTGACAAACTTCCTTACAAAGGATGCCGTGCAAGAAGGCATTATTAACATACAGTTGACATATGGCCCATCTGACGAAATAGCAATAGAGAGAACAACCCGAATTGTAGTGGGTTTAATGATTGGGTAAAAGTCTCGTCATAATCCAATCCTGCCCGTTGCTTAAATCCTTGTGCAACTAGATGAGTCTTGAAGTGTTCAAACAGTGCCATCAGATTTTTCCTTAATCTTAAAACACATTTACAATCGACTAAATCTTAGAAGGGTTGGGTGGTATAAGATCCCACCTATGATTTGTGACCAAGGCATTAAATTCATCTGCTATGGAAGCTTTCCAATGTGGGTCAAGAATCGCCTTAGAATAGCTAGTCGGTGTCATCTTCATGAAAAAAAATTAGAGAGATTAAAAAAATTTCTAGGTTTAGAAATTCCAAATTTAGTACAAGTCTGCATAGATGAGTGGGAAGAGAGGATATAGAAGTGGAGGAGCTAGGTAGAGATGTAGAGAGGATTTGGTGAATCTAATGTGGAAGGAATTTAGTCAGAAGCAAAGTTAGGTTGGGACACAGTGGGTGGTTCGAAAGGAGGGACGGTCGAGGTGAAAAAGCATTGAAACTAGGTTCAGCAGGTTGAGAAGGAGAGAGAGGTATATTAAGAGTTTGGACTAGAGAAGTCAAGAGAGACGGAGGAGGAGCTTGATACTCAAAAGAGGTAGAGGAAGAATAGATTTGATTGGAGGAAACAATAAGAGAAGGATTGCACAAAACATTTTCGTTCTCAAAACAGAAATGCGTTTGATAGTTGCATAAAATTTATGTTCCCGAAAATAATTTCTTTTCTCAATTTTTTCATTTAAGTCAAATAATTACGTCTTGTCACTATAAAGTCAACCTATATAGCATCATTAATTAAATAAATATACATCATGCATAATTCATAATTAATCTGTTTTTCTCATGGAGCATAAAGACATATGAAAGATCCTTAAGAAACAACATAAGCTCAACAGGCAATTTGGACTTAAATTTTTGCCATAAATTTGCACCTAAATTAGCTTATGAAAGAAGCTTGAATAATCCGTAGACTGCTCCATGTTGGTGTTGATCATGTAGAGATGGATTGAATAGAAGTTCAATGGTACTGCTCCACGAAATTTGCACTTAAATTACTTTCTACGATAAACATAAATGTTGCAAAGTATTTAGAAAGAAAGATTACAAAAGTCAAAAACACAAAGTCATGGAATTTAACGATGAGTAGAGGTGTCAAATGGGTGGGTTTGGTCGAATATGACCCGACTCATATGACACATTTAACCGTTTTGACCATTTTGATGAAATACAAATCTAACGACACAACCCATACCCTACCCAAACCAACCCGTATTATTTAAAACATTTCTATAATTTAACCAAATCAGAAATATTTATTTCTTATAATTTGTTAGAAAAATGATATTATAAAGCACTTTCATGCAATATAAATCTAGTATTTTTTTTAAAAACTAAGTTTTAAAAATAAAAATTTTATTTTGTCTATTATTTTTTATTTGTAAAAATTGATCTTTTAAAAATGTATTTCTTACTTTTATTTTTATGTTCTATTTCCTTTTTCTTTTTCTCCGACGGCCCAGAGATGGCAATCATCAGTAGAAACGGACGGCCACCGTCAGCAGTGGTTAGCAATGTATGATGGTGGTGAAGCTGGTTGGTTGAGTGAAGGGGGTAGCGAACGAGCGAGGGGAGCTAGCTGTTCAAGCGTTCTTCCATGAGGTAAACACGGTGGGAGCCTTCCATGAGCCTTCTCACTTTGTTGATCTTGTTTCTCAAAAGTGATTCTGAAACAAAGAATCAACTCCTTTTTTCATTCTTGTTTCATGCTCGAAATCTATTCCCAAGAACATAATCAGAGAATTTGAGAATCAAATCATATACATTACTAAAACAGATTTTTCATGTTTTTATATGCCAAGAACATATCAAAGAATCATAATCTTTACCAAATAGACCCATGTGAAAATTTTCACTAAAACTATCATTTTTAATAAGATCTAGCACTTGATCACAGTAGCCAAATTTAAGACTCGGGTTATGTTTAGTGTGTGAGTTGAGGACTTGTGGTGTTCGACACAAAAACCATTCACCGCACACTGAATTCAATTATGTCAAAGAGGAAAACATATCACATGAATTTGGTGGCTCAAAATCCATGGAATTGATTTAAGTCCTCCTTTGATCGGCCGCGTACACGATCACTATAAAATTTGGGATTTCAATTCCTTGGTATATAATTTTTGGAAAGAAATCTAAATTTGGATTAGATTACACATCAAATAGAATTCTTTAGAAAGTGTGGAAGTGGATTACTTAAGAACACCTGCCATCGGGTTCCACAATTACATTGCAAAATAACTCGTCACCATGAATTGCGTCTTCAAGCTCTGACCATAGTGGCCATGGAGGTCCCCAGCCTCATTCGGCGTCAATGGACGTTGCAACCTCCATGACCGCGGGTCGTCGCCTTCGCACGTAATGAGAGAGAGAGAATATAAGTCAAGTGAGCTAGGGTCAAGTCACTATGGGGTCGCAACATCAAGGCTCGTGGCGGTGATAGTCAGGTGATAAGGCCGCGATAGCCAGCGGTGGCTAATCTATGTGGCCTTAATTGTATGAGTTTATTTATTTCAATGGGTTTTTTTCATCATGAGAAAGGAATTATTAACAACATGCAGTTCACATGTCAACGACAAGAGGTAATGTATCAGTTGTCGGATCTAGTATCAGTTGTCGGATCTATCTCGATGATGTATATTCCCTACTTTTTTTTCTCAATGAAATTCCTGTTGAAATATTTTAATTATTTTTATATACAAAACATTTGAAACATTCATGAAATGTAAATATAGTACATAGATTTTCATAATACTTTTGATAAATAAAAAAGGTAGTTTTTTATGAAATAAAAATAAAAAGCAGTACATAAATTTTTACTTAAATAGAAAAGATTTGTTCCACTTTACTTCACTGTCCAAAATAATTTGTTAATATAATAGTCACCCAAAAACTATTATATGCACAACTCTCTTCTTGGAATTGCTCGTCTTGGCAAGATTCCACGAATGGTAAATCCAATATAGGATACGACGTAGTTTCGGTTTACGAGATCAAGGTTTCTTGATCAGAGTGAAAGTAGATCCTCCGCATGTTCATCTTGGGGTGCTAGGACTTGACGCTGAAAGCAATGCTTGCACGTGGGACCTGTCCTTTGCACCCTAAAAGCTCCGTCTGTTCCCTCCACCAGCTCCTTTGGACAAGCTAATCAGAATCAGATTCTCGAACTTCCAATTAATTAGTCCACCGATTTGATTTGAGAAATAATTCTAAAAAATAATGTTAAAGCGTGTCCAGTAAAGCGTATCCTAAGCACTTATGAACGTACTTTAACATAGAATATGGCTGATACTACAAAAAAAAAAAATCTCAAACTCATATATCCATGTCACATTTATCCTCCAAACTAAATTTATGTTACAAGAAATCTTAAAACTAGATATTGAATTTCATATTTACTACAAATTAATTTTCCTATGATAGAAAATCTCAAATTTCAGGAAATCTCCTGAAATTTGCTAATCCCTAAGGGCTTCCTCAAGTTTCAAAAGTCCTCTAAAAAAGACTTAATTTTATGTTGTGACACAAATGTTAGTTAGGGTAAATATGGCAAGAATTTAATAGTTTTGAGATTCTCTATGACATAAAAATTAGGTTTGGGTATATGTGGCACGAGTATACAAGTTTATTAGAGGTGAGTATGTTTCGGGATAGAATAAAAAATCGAGCCAGTGAAAACTGATTAGGTTCCAAATTTTAAGGTATGCAGAGTAAGTTCTATGTTTTCAAAATTATGAAATCAATTTTGACGAGTAGGTTCCAGGAGAATAAGTCTTTGTTTCCTATTCAATGTCTTCGCTCGATCCTACATATTTATTGGCACTCGATGATAAGCGTGTAATTTAGAGCCATTAGTCTGAGCCTCTATTTAACGGCATTATCCATATTGAAACTTTACTTTGTTAATATTCATAATCACTATCTATCTAAATATAATGTGTGGTCAGTGGATTTAACAACAAATGGTAGTTGTTAGAGGTAATGATTCACTACAATCTTTAAATTAAGAATAAAGGTGGAATTCCGGGTAGTTCATATAATTGACCTTAAAATCTGTGACAAGGAAGACATATGTAGTCTTTTGTCCCATGTGAGAGGGTGAATATGGCATCTAGAACATCAAGGTTCCTTAGTTATTGAACAAGCCATTCATTTCCAAGCCCAATGTCTCTTCTAATTAGGGCACTTGAGTTTAGATCTCGATGTTTATAAATATTACTCTAAAAAGTGCAAGCAAGATTATTCTATCTCATTTTATAAGGATTTGAATTTACCTTTTTTTGTCATAGATTTGAATTTACTTACTAAGTCTAACAAGTGCAAAATTGGACTCTCTTTTTTAGCCAGCAAATTTGACTACACGAGTAACTAAATTTGCTAGGCGGATTAAATTGAATTGTCTTCTTATAGCAATCCACTTTGGCTCAGTACTTATGAAGTCAATCCATCCTTAAAATGACATTAAAATAATGTCCAAGTTACCTGATATGTAGGTTACGTTATAGGTTTCCGGATATATAGAGTAGGTCTTAGGATCCAAAAATTGAAGAATCGATTCAACGGGTTGGTTTCAATTTCACCTAAAACTTGAATTGACCTTGGAATCAATTGCCCCTGAAGTGCAAGATTTTTGCAGTATTCACCTCGTAGAAGATTGTAAGGCTTTTTTTTTTGTACATTTTATTTTACTAAAGCACAATGTATTAAATTTGATATCCAAATTATCCTCAAAATAATAAATAAAATAATTTTCATTTGACATTTCTCAGCCCATCTCACGTGTGCATACCATGGAATCCACATCGCACAACCATTTTTATGTGATTTGGACTCTCTTGAAATCGAGTAACCATCTCTCACTTTAATCGGATGGGACTCCGGCTACTCGGCTCTGCTTCCTTGCATATCAAATCCACGAAATTTAAACTAGAAACAGTCCAAAAAAGCATAATTAACTCTCACTAATGTCGGCCTATTCATATTATTTCTTTTGAGGTCAACTAATTTCCCCAAATCCCTAGCATTTTCCCGAATCTATACTGTTTGTAAGATTCCAATGAACAAATGAGTAGTTCGTTACTTTTTAAAAAGTAAAGTTACCCCAATCGACGGTGATTAGATGTGAAATGTGTACAATTTTTGATCACACAACTATGTAGTCATCGACCCCCCCCCAAAAAAAAAAGCCCATGTAGTCAATATTTATGCAAAATAAAATAATTAGACACGTCTAGTAGATGCAACAAATATAGAGTTCCGCAATGTGTGATATGCACCACTTTTCTCTGAAAAGCTCCCTCCGCTTCGATGAGCACATGTTATTTAAAGATTCCATTTTGTTTAGCAAAAAAAAATTATTTGAAAATATTTTTTCTAAAAAATGATTTGGCGGTATCACTTATAAAAATAAATGAAGAAAAATAATATTTTTATTGCCACGAAAATATTTAGACATAAATTATTATCGATGACGAAAATATTTTGTATTAACTAATTATTTTAAGCAATATAAGCACTTATTTTTTTGTAGAATATATTCTAAGTCATTATTTGATGAAAACAAACAGAGCCAAAGCATCCAAAGATCCCTGGAGGGTAAAGGTCCTTTCATTTCTACATGATGAGGGCAAAAGGAGTAAATATCATATCAGCTTACACTTGAACATACATATTCAACCGATTCGCGCACCATTAGTTTTTGTATTAGCGAGGAATAAATACCACAATTACTGAGAGTCCAATGATGCCTGCGGCTCATTGTAAAAGAAGCATCTTCGTTCTCCCACGAGGGTCTTTTTTCAATACAAAATCGCGAGCCTACGGACGGAGTTGGACGATATCTCATGATTGGACATAGACAAATCTTGAGGATGGTGAGGACTAAGTTCAGTGAAATGAACTCAATCCGTCTGCATTTTTCTTTATTTAGTAAAGGGTGACGGATAATTCATCTACAAAATAGTTTAATTAGGTAAGGCCAGGTTCAAGTTATTGTATTCATGGTTCAACATAATATATTGGATGGATGCGAGATAGATCCAACTTATCAATATCGTTGTTCTTTAAGGTTCTAATGAAGCGAATCCAAAGAGTAGCACATTAGATGAGGTGTCAAGAGTTTCCAACTCAAGAACTGAAAATTGTATGTTCAGTTTCCATCATTGTGAGCAACTGCTTTGGATCTAAATTACTTGCATAGGTCAAAGGCATGTACTTAACCCATTCATATGATTTGTAGCTTATTCGATGGATCTTTAAATAGTTGAGCTACATTTTACACACGTGGATGGAATTGTTATGAAACAGACCCAAGTTCTCATTGAGAAAATTCTGAAAATTATCCGATTAGTCCCAAAACTACTTAATGAAACCAATTCAGTGATGTACTTTTCCAATTTTATCAATTTAACCATAAAATTTTACGGGCAATTTCAATCATGATCCTTTCTAGTCAATTTTCGCAGAAAAATTGCTAAATACAGTTTAGTCATTATCAGTCATCCTATATGGCACCGCCACATTTGCCGTTTTCGGCAAAAGTGAATTTACTTTGACATCTCGCACTAATATTTGTAATAAAATTGGTAAAATAAACGGATTGAACAATTTCTCTGGAAAAATCCCAACATACAATTCAGTGATCGAAAGCAATACGCAAATGGGAATGAAGGCTGCACGACAGCTTATGCTAGGTAGTGCCTGTCATTTCAGATCATGGACAGCTCATAGCACCAAATGTCACAGAAGTCAAGTTTTCAAGCATGCCAAATCAATACGCATAAAAGAAGTCGAAAGAGTACGTCATTGAAGAGACCGACTCCATTATATAATCTTTTTAAGCATCATAAATTCTATTCGAGACCACTTACCCCTGCCCTTAATGTTTTGTTCCTCAACGATTTTCTCATGGTACACGAATGTCAGCTACTATTTCCTTTCAAAAATATAAAAAATTATTATATTTACTTTTCATTTTAGCTGTATCCATTACCATGCATTTTTGCCAAACCCAGAATTATATTACATGCAGTACTTTGAACTTTAAGACTATAAATTTATAAATTATTTTGCAAAAAGGGAAAGAAAATGGATGATACAATATGAAGGTAAATATTTTTATTATGGACCATCAAGTACGACCATCCACATACTCCAAGACAATGGATGGAGACAGCACAACGAACGCAATAATCCGACGATAAATAAATTACACCGTCTTTCACGAAATCGCAAGCTCAAACAACGTCCTGAGTGGAAATGTTTTTCTAGCTTTAGGCATGCCGGAAGAACTCGTATACTTTTGGTGAACTTAGTAGTTATGGCTCTAATAATATGTTTTCTGGCATGTGAGGGAACTTTATAGTAAAACCCAGATTGTATGGCTATTATGACTGCTCTTCCCCACTTTTTACTGATGAAAAAAAGAATTGCATGGTATTTATACAAAATAATTTGAAGTTAGAAGGCAAAATGGTAATTTTGTATACGAAGATTTTCTTTCCTTCTCCCTCAAATAAGGTAAAATACATTTCTCTTTCATTACTTCCTTTTATCTTCCCGAATAATGTCGATGATTTTGTACTCCATTTTCAATCACTTTATTTTCTTCTACCCTCTAGGTTATTGACTGAAGATGGAAAAATACAATTTTCTTTAACCTGGCTTGACTAGATATGGTAATCAAATTTTCATGAAAAAGACTTGTAATAAATCAATCGCGCAAAAAAAACCATTGCTATGCCCTCTTATTTGTAGTCTTTTGGGTGAGAAAGGACAGCTTTGTTATAGTGTAACTCACTTGAACGTAAGCTCTCAATAGGGCCGCTCCAGCTAATAATAACTTATCCATAATTCTTCAAACTCCCAATTACTTAAAGTATACCATGGACGATGCGTGGTTAGTAGGATTGCCCATATTATCCCCAGTATATTCCCAATAAACAATTATTGCATTTTAATCTCCCAATTAAGTTAGTATTTTAACTTTCACATTGTATCATATTTTTCTAATTCCTGATAAATTTTAATCACTTATTAATTTACTTATAAGTGGACATTGGTTCATAATCGTAAGGCAGAGTTTACAATATGTTTGTGCCTGTGCTTCCATGAAATAATGCAAATTATAATGCAAATTCATATAATGATACCTTCATGCTGCCTATCCATTCACACAATCAAATCCAAACAAATCACGTGTCGTTAGTGAGTTCATTATGGAAAAATAACAATATACTGATTTATAACGTAGCTCATAAATTTTCCGTAATTAGTGCTTTTAAAAATTAGATGAATATAAATAAAATTGAGCTTTGGTGATTAGAGATTGCTGATATGGTAATATGATAATGAAATACAATTGTTAAGGCATGCATGGCAATACTTTTTTTTAAAAAATCAACTTCTAATTAGAAATTGATTTTTTTACTTTTGGAAAAAAGTAAATTTTTATATTTCTTCAAGTAGCTTCAAAATTACTTGTGAAGCAAAAAAAAAAAAAATCCTCTAAAAGTAAAAAAATGAAATTGCATACTTAAATAAATTTTTATTCTAAAAGTTGTGTTACTAAATGAATAGCTACTTTAAAAGTAGCGTTATCAAACCAAATTTTACTTTGGAAATATTTCTGTCATAATATTTCTACTCTATAAATATTGTCACGCGCTTGAGCGAATTACCTGCTTGTGGGTCCCCGGCGGGACCCGAGCAATGAGCAGATGGACTCTTCCCCTCTCTCCAGCCGCACACGTCCCATCAGCTTTTGCAGCAACCTTCTCTGCCATTAGATTCCAAAGCCCTTTTTCTTTTTTCTTTTTTTTACCCTTAATTAATTAATTTTATTTCCATTATTTTCCCTTTTTTGTTTTAAAATAATTTTCTTTATATTCCTTGATTCTAACTTGTTGGTTCGTCTTGCTCTATAAATAGCAACCTGCAACCGCCGGAGGGCCTCCCTCTTCTCTTTAATTTCCTCTCCTTGCTCCCTTGCAGGCATCTTTCCTAGTTCCTCACAGATCTTAATGCTTCTTTCTTTTCCTTTTTGCCACCATCTCCATAGCTTTGTGCCAAAGCTATCTTCACCCCCCCTGGTTCTCTCATCTTTCGGTTGATGATTCTGATTTCTCAAATCTAATAAAGTAAAAATCAAGATTTTATCTCCACTGCTTTGATTCCTCCTCTGCTCTATTTCTCCTGCAAAGTCCCACATCTTTCCCTTGCAGAGCCCTCTCTCTGTCCTGAATGTAGGTCTGAGTTCTTGAGCCTCCTGATTCTCATGCCAAACCTATCATCTCCCACAACAAATCAGGTTGTTTCTGATCAAGAAATCCATCTTCATGCCCAACAACCTCTTCTTGATGTTTGAGACCCATGTCTCCAATTATTAGTGAGATCCTTCTCTGTGGGTATATAATTTCCTCTTCGTTCAGGCGCAGGACCCACCTTGTTCAATCCTTCTCAGTTGTCTTCCTCTACTGGCTCTACTATGTCTCATGATTCAACCCTCAATTCCTGCTAATATATGTAATAGCTGCTCCATCTGAATATTTCTGAAGCTAACTGTCATCTGGGTCTTGCTCTAGTTTCATATTCCCTCCTTCCCAACACCACCCCCCCCCCCCCCCCCCCCCGCAAAAAAAAAAAAACTTAATTGCTCTGGAAAAGATAGAAAAAGAAATTCTGCCGAAATCACAAGAATTTCACAAAAGTCTGTAGTTTGTATCTGCATCAATGGCATCTCCTAGCGGGACAACTTCAGGGTCGTCCCTGGTTCAGAACTCGGCGTCCGAGGGGGGCTTGGGGTTATGATGGACCAGAGGAAGAGGAAGAGGATGATCTCGAACCGTGAGTCGGCGCGGCGGTCCCGGATGAGGAAGCAGAAGCACCTAGACGATCTAGGGGCTCAGGTGGCTCAGCTGAGCGAGGAGAACCACCAGATCAGGACCAACATCAACATCGCCACGCAGCATTACTCGGGCATTCAGGCTGAGAACTCCGTCCTGAGAGCCCAGGTGAGCGAACTAAGCAACAGGTTGGAGTCGCTGAACGAGATCATCAATTTCTTGAACGCGAGCAATGGAGTCTTCGGATCTGGGGTTGCACACGGCGGCCCAATGGAGCCTGTTGATGAGTTCTTGAACTTGAACCCATTTGGTCTTGGCTTTAGCAATCAAGCGGTCATGGCTTCTTCAGAGATGTTTCAGTGCTGATTTTGTCTGTGTGCAGGAAGGAAATGAGTCATTTTTGGGGGTTTATTTTGGTTTTGGGTGATAAATTATGTATTAGTATATATTGTAATGGAAGTGTTACCCTCAGTTATATAATGATTTTGTCTCTACCGTGTTGATCATACGTAAGTGAGTTTATAATCCATGGGATGGAATTATGGATACACATTTTAAAATGTTGTAAATACTTTATTATAATGTTTCTTGGGAAATGATTTGAATTGATAAGATAAAAGAATGGGGTCCAAAAATAAGAAGTTGTGATACTATTGTAGAACTCAATGAAGTCCTAATCTTCCGTATGTAATACACTTAAGTCCTAAATCTTAAGCCTCTTAAAAAAATGCAATCATGTCTTTTCAGTAAACACTATCTAAAATTTATTGTGTATCTCTTAAAAAGTGCTTATGAGGCATTCTTAAAATGCATTTTTCAGCATAATTTTAAGATTTAATTTCATTTTTTGAGGAATATTAAGAATTAATTGAATCAATTGAAAGATTTAAGATTTGAGTGCATTTTTCAATAAAATTTTGAAAGTTTTAGGATCCAATTGCATTTTTCACGTAAAATTTAGTAGTTGTGATGCAATTTTCCCGTATAATGACACTATGGCACAAGTGACTACAAGGACATGAAAAGAATAGATATTCTATTTCTACGGAAATAGAACACAGTAACAACAGCAATGCCGTAGCTAGAATTTAGTTTGGCTCGAAAGATGGGATAACTATTTTAGGACTTTATCGTTTTGGTTTGACCCATCAAAAGTTGCACGACAAATATTATACGAATAACTTCATCATGTCCGAAGTAGTAATTTACCAATTCCATTTGGAGCAAATTTTACTTCCCATAAATTTTGCTGCTCTCGTTCGTTGACTTTTGCTTTACGCTAAACATTTGAAATATTTTTAGAGTTACATAGCTATTGACAATTGGAGATCTTGAGATTTTTCAATAATATTTCTAGAATTATGTTACTTTCCTCATTATGGAATTTTTTTAAGAAAATACAAGGAATAGAAAAGAGGTACTTCTCTAAGCCAAGAAACTATTTGTACTGCCGTATTTTGAGCATAAAATTTATAAGTTGACTTTTCTATCAATTCTGAAAATAATGTTTATTTTATTTAATATTATAAAAGGCGCATGTGAAAAAACATATCAATTTTCCATGTTTTGAAAGATTTATAATTGTCCACATCAAATACAAATAAAATTGTATGATGCTCAACGTTTTTGTTAGGTAAAAAGGTTGGAAGGAGTGACCGGGTAAAAATGTGGGAAGGAGCAAATGGGAATTTTTTTCCCCCTGGTCAAAAAGTAATTGGGATTTAAGAAGTTTGAAAAATTTGAAAGCTAAAAGCAAAAATAATCTGAAATAATGTGCAGGACATTGTTTTAGATCTGCAAGTGGTTGTACTAGACTAGCCATTGGCATCTGATTCAACTAGTTGAACTATTTAAACAAACCGATTTACTTTTTAAATATTATATAATAGAATATCTAATTCAAAAATATGGTGCTTGGATAAGATGGCATAACAATATGGCATGGCTATGCACCTCACACAGGAGGTTGAGAACACGAGTTTTGTAATGAAAGTTGACACCCTAATTGAAGAGAAGTCTAGCTTGATTGTAGAGAAAATATTTAGTGGTTACAAAGCGTCATGTCAATTGTTTATTATGGTGTGTGTTTTTGCTTATGTTCCATAATAAGTTCACACGTACCTGCTGAGTTAGAATTAAAAAAAAACAAAAATTCAATCTCTCTTCCGTCTCCCCCGTTCAAGAGTACCGCCTCCTCCACCTCCTCCACGGCTTCCCAAAGGAACTCGCCACTGCTATTCTAATCCAGATCTAGATCTAGCGTCACGGAACTCACTACCACTAGGCTCTGTCTTCCCATGGAAGAGCTCCATCGCCATGAAGAGCTCTCTATCTTTAGATCTGGAGGATTTAGTCGCTGGTCCATCTCCACATTTGCAGCCATGGAGAGGGCGGTTTGTCTAAAAAGCAAGTGTGGTCGGGTAAATGGAGCTTGTGGTCCAAACAAGCTCGTGCTCGGAAACAAAAATCAACGAAAATGGAGCTTTTAGTCGTCACACACACAAAAGCGCAAACGTAGTTTGTCTCTTTTCACCCTTCCCCCCTATAATTCCATGAGCCACTGCTGCTGGCGAAGACAGTTCGGCTCTGACGGCCATGGACAACCAGATATGAAGAGCTGGCCAAAAGGACTCCTGAATGTAGCGTTGACGGCCATGGAGTTCGGTTGGAAAGAAAAGGGGCAGAGGAGAAAGAAGAGAAAAGTTAAAAGTTTCATTTTTCTTATTCTGACTCAGGGAACATGTGTCAATCTATTATTGAATATGAAAAAAGCACGCTGCTTCCATAATTGATATGGCGCTTTGTAATCGCTAAATATTTTCTCCCTAGGAGGTTTAGGATTGGGAGGAATTGGTGAAGTCAATTTTATGCACAGGGGTTGTATTAATTAACTAACTTTTATTTTCTCTTGTTTTAAACCCTTCTATCACAAATGATCTTGGAACTTTGACCCAATATGTAATGTGATCTTTGAATTTTAAATTTATTTAATGTGAACTTTAGTCTAATGCGTAATGTAGTCCATGAATTTTTAATTTATTCAATGTGGTTCCTGGACTTTTAATACATGTTCAATTTAAATCCTGGCTTGCATAAAAATGTTCAATTTGAGGACAACATTGAAAATTTTCATACTATTTAGGGACTAAGTTAAACATATACCAAAATTTTAGAGACCACATTGAACACATTCCAAGTTGAGGGACATTGGTCTAAAGTTTAGGCATTGCATTGAACAAATTTAAAGTTCAAGGATCATATTGCATATTAGATTAAAGTTCATGAACCGTTTATATCATTTACCTTTTTCTCTAGTCAGTTGCTGGACTTGGCGATTGGCTAGAGGAAGAAGGAAGGGGAAAAAAAAAAAGAAAAAAAAGAAAGCAAACAAAGGAAAGGAAAAGAAAAATAAATTAACAATTAAATAATTTGTCAAATATTACTAGAAATTGGTACAAATGAAAAAGCCTTCTGATTCAATTGACAAAAGAAAATGTTTAAGACTAAATTGACACAACCACAATAAGTTTATGGCTTTTTTGGTAATTTTTCCATTAAGATCATTAGTTTGGACTTTAGAGAATGTACCAATGAACGGGTTCAAATCACTTGTCATGTGGCTTTCATCACAAACAGAATAACACGAGACAAGGTAGAGATAGCATTAGTATAAATTTCAAGATATGTCGATGACGAATTCCTGTTGGATCTTACCAGTTTCTCTCGATATAATCTTAGCCCCATCACCATTCTGAAAAGGGATGCTCCGATTCAAATTTGCTGGCTAATCCACGCATAGCGACTGGCCTCGGATGTGCAAGACAATGATAAACCAGCAGGTCTATATCTTGATTTCTCGATCCCCGCTTGTACATTAAAAAATGGGATTTTAGTAGACGCTGGATTAAATATTTCATATCATTTCGCAGCTAAAACATTTTAGCATTTGTCGGAAATTATTTGTATCGTTAACTGGGGTACGTTGTCAGCAAGCTAGCTAACAAGTACTGTGAAAAGTACAGACTAACAACGTAAGAGCCAAAATTCAAATGACTCACTCTAGGCATGGGTTGTTACTATACGAGCCTACCCAGCAGTAAACATCCAAACATGACGCAGAGTCTACCCTCCCCTCCACCACCCCCAAAGTTAAGGAAATATTTTTTTCTTCTCTTCACCTCAAGGAACACCTCGGAATTTTACGTCCTAGAGAATTAAATGAAGTAGTTTAAGGACTTACTTAGGTCCATAAGGCTAAAACATTCTAACATATGTTGGAAATTATATGTATTGTGAACATCAAAGTTTTGGTAATTCGATGAAATAAATTCCACATCCTCTTTGCATAAAAAATAACTAATTAGCCACAACGTGCACAACCCAAGTCATGATGTTATCAATCAACATAGGATAAGCCAATTACAGCAACAATGGAGCGAAATAAAAAGTGCAGAAACAAGAGGTGGAAGAAAGTTTTCCCAGATGCAGGGTCTCAGAACCGAACCTTAAAAACACAAAACCAAACCGAACGCGAAACCAAATCCAACTAAATCGAAATTTAGTGTATTTTTGGTTCGGTTCAGATTTCTATTTAGATAAAGGAAAAATAACTTCTTCTTTTTTTTTTTTCCAGTTCGGAGTATTTCAGTTTGATTCGATTAACTAAATCATTGAATGCACAATTTAAAATCTCTTTTCTTTATCACCCCTCTCAAAATCACCATGAACCATGATCTTCATCTCTCTTCTCTATTCCAAAAACCGAAAATCTGAACCTTTCTGTTTGGTTTAGCTGCTTACCTTATCGATTCGGATTTTCGAAAAGAACCCGACCCGACCCGACCCAAATCGAACTGAATCGAACTGTTGACACCAGAGAGCATGCTTCTTGTGCAATTGCGCATTCAAATTTGAAATGGAGTTGCGTTAGAATTTGTTCTGTTGGTGCCATGTTTGGCAGGAGGCCTGTCAGAGCTTCCAAATTACACAAATTGCAAGAGCTAGGGTTACCTGACCCTCGAATTTGATTTCATCTCCATAGGACTTCAACCAACATCGATATAATGTAGAAATTCGGTTTGCCCCCAAGGAGGAGCGTTCTGCTCGTCCGAATCGGACAAGGGACTCCCACAATCCCACACATTTTCGCGTTCTACCCCTTCCTCCTCCAGTTTATTTCTCATCGTGTATTTTGATGGACTTTCTCGAGCGGTCGTCATTTGAACAGTTTGCAGAGACATCGCTCCTGATGAAAAATTATTTGTTTGACGTCATTGGCTGAGGGGGAAATGAAAAGTTGATGACAAGTTTAGATCCTCACCGCATAATAGTGCCCTTACCATCTTCATTGACGTTGTTTTTAGACCAGAAGACCAAGAGCTAACTGTCAAGCTTTTGGACTTTTTGGACACATTCTTCGGGAAATGATTCGCGCATGTTTTTTTTTTTTGGGTAAGGTAAGATATATATTAACTAATCAAAGCGCAAATACAAAGGAAAGACCAAACACAAACCTCGTACCCAGGGTTACATAGCTGATGTCCCCGAGGGTGCAAAGGTGTAGGGCCAAGCAAAAGGACGAATCCGAAAAACAACAAACCACGAAAATGCCAAAGCCGAACGAGATAGGCCAACACAAAGGAGGCCGAAACAGACAGGCCAACACGGCAGCCACAAAAACCAGAAAACAGAAGCTAACACAACACTGTCCTATCAACCGACGCTAGCAAGGGATACCACAGGCACAGCAACCAGCAAATAACACTGCCTTCAACAGCTACGCACCCAGTAGGCTCAGCTAACAGCTCCCTGCAGCACGTCAACCACCCAACCTGGTGTCTCCAAGACAACAAAGAGCAGTGCCAAGATGGATCATCGGGCTAGCAACTAGATAGCAACAAGGAAAGAAGGGGACGACAGCAATAGACCCCTAGAACCAACAAGCAGGGAATGAGGCACCAATCAAGCAAAAACAGTAGGCGGTAGCTCCCAGCAGTGTTGAACTCTCCTGTTGCGCCGCGTGTCATCCACCGGCTTGAGAGACATAGCCTTGTCCCTCACAGCTTTGATTAAGTGTTTCTTCAATGCCGGTACAAAAAGTAGCTGGTCCCGGAAGAGGATATCACTGCGCTGCGCATGTTTGTTGTCAGGGACAACAAGATTAAGTTGGTGGTTTTGTTGAGCTGAATTGGGTTGAGAGCTTAACATTTAATGTCACTGAGCTAGGAGTTGCCACACTTTTCAGGTCATAAATGGTATGATTCAAATAGACCTGTTTAACTCGTTTATGACTCATTTATTATGCTAGTAAATGCACAACAAATGTCCGATACGTTTATCCAAAGAGATTGCCAAGAGAGAGCTTAGTTTGAATCCGTCGATATATCCAACTGAACCCACATTCACTTAAAATTTTAAGCTAATGAGTTATCGATTAATTAGGATATATTAACTGCTCAACACTAAATCAATTCTCCGACGTGGGATTTCTTTAATACAACTCACATGTGCATCTTAACAATCTACCTCTCACATATGAGCTCCAATGTTAGGTTTACTCCCTCTTAATTCAAGTATCCTTCTACACCAATACATCTCAACTTGAATTTCCGTCAATGCCCATTGAGCCCGTGTTGCTATACCACAACGCCTACTGGCCCTGAAATCGCATTGGTCACTAGATTCGTTCCTTGAAATATTCACCAAACATCAATATCTATTGGGAGTAGACCACTAATTAACCATTGCATAATATAAATCCGATACCTTCATCCGGGGACAATGCAAAAAGGGAGCCTAAGCCTGTCAATATATCTAGTTGAACCCACATTCACTCAAAATTTTAAGTCAATGAGTTATGGACCAACTAGGATATATTAACTGCTCAACATCAAATCAATTCTCCGATGTTGGACTTCTCTAATACAACTCACATGTGCATCCTAATATATTGCAATGCAAATCTTGTGCCTCATACCAATCCATACTTGACGTGACCCAATTCCTCAAGCACTTCCATGTTCAATTCAATTTAGAAAAACTCATACCCAAACAAGGTGAGAGTGCGAAGTGAGCGAGTGTGAGATCGAGTAAGGTCATGAGAAAATGAAAAGAGAGTCATGGAGGTGGACTAAGTCCAAGTAAGTTGTAAACTCATGTATAAACCCTTTGACACTTATATTATGTTTAAATCCATCTGTTGAATATAAGTACTCATCCTATCATATATGGATTATGAATTGTGTTTATGATCCATTTTGATAAATCTAGTACTCACCTTAAGCGATGCAAATCATGACTTTCGACACAATATCATCTCCATCAATGAGCTCAAACACGAATACATCTTCTATGCAGGCGTGTTTCTCTTGCAAATGCTCACCAACCGGTAGAGAAGAAGGCCACATCCTTTTGTGAATAGGTCCTTATCTTGACCAGTCACCATTTGTCAAAATACCTAAGAGTCGCCACTTCTTTGTTTTCATGAACACGTTCTGTGACAACGAGTGTGGCAAGAATTGATAGATTGAGGACTTGTGCTCTTAGACTCTAAGCTAAGCTACATGACCTAATGTCACAGGTTCAAGGGAAAACAGAAAATATGGAAACGTGTCAAAAAGTACTAAGTCTTTTGCATTTGTGCAAATTCAATCATATAGTTTTCAATTACATCAATTTAGTTCTAAACCTTTTGCATTTATGTTAATTGAGTCTATTTGGCTGATTTTGACTGAAAATCACAAACATGGACATAGGTCGTTCTACATGGCACAATCGACACTGACATGAATATTTTTACATATTTTTCATTTTTTAATAATTTTTTTGGTTGTTTCTTTTTCTTTTCTTCACTTTTTTTTTAATTAAGGGCCACCAAGGGTTTCCGGCCAAACCCCATCGGCCCCAAGTAAGGGCAATTGTTGGTACTAGGAAAGTGGTAGCTGCCCTCACCGGCCACTAGGTAAGGGACACAAGCCCTCGCCAAGATCTAGTGAGGGTTGCAACACCCTCACCTAGTGCCAGCGAGGTCTCTGGCTCTTGATTGCGGCCAGCAAGGGTTAGCCCTTGCCAGCCCTCAATAAAAATAATTAAATAAAAAATGAAAAAACAAAAAAATTATTTAAATTATTTTTAAAAAAATTATCCACATCCACCTGAGCGATTTTCAGTCAAAATTGGCTAGATAGACTCAATTGACACAAAATGCAAAATATTTAAAACTAAATTAACATAATTAAGAGGCTTAAGACTAAATTAGTATTAATGCAATAGGTTTAGGTCTTTTTGGATACTTTACCCATAGAAAATAGATAAACACCAATAACACAAACCTAGAATGAATTGTAAATTTCTACTTAAAGGGTCAAAAGGTGATAGGCAATTTGAGAAGCAAAGGCAAGAAAAAAGTAGGATGAGAGTGACATTAATTGGATCTTACTAATTTAATGTGTGTTTCATTATGTTAATAATTGTTTCATGGCTATATTGAAATCATCCTCCAAGCTCACTTCCCAGGAGTGTCTGAACAGTGTTGCATAACATAGTTTTGGAGCTTAGCGCACCCATAGAAAACATCATCATTTAGGGTCACTCATCCACTACAATTTCAAACAAGGATGGAAACTTGAAGGTGCAACTTGTGGTGGAGGAGAAGCACAGTAGGCTTTGTAGATATAGCTGTCTCAATCTTTCTAGCTTTCCAAAAGAAGTCACTTTTCCGTCTCCTTTTCCATCATGTGTTATTGTAGGAATTAGACTCTAGGTTTGAGAATGGATTTTGCTTATCTTTTAACTCTAGGATAGCATATGTATTTATAGAGTTTATGCTTCATAAAAATGGACTAATTCAAAATAATTTGAATTTTGAATCAGTCTGTTATATTAACTACGTGAGATATCTACATTAAATTAGTCCGTCACAATATTAATTAGAGATATCTACATTAATGGACTAATTCAAGAATAGTTTGAATTTTAAATTAATCCATTATAATATTAACTACATGAGATATCAACATTAATGGACTAACTCAAGAGCATATGTTGTTATCCTTAACAGGCCCCCACAAGTTGAAGGTGGTTTCTGGATGATCTTCAACTTGGATTTGAGTAGACCATAGCGACACCATGTAAGAGGCTTGGTGAAGATATCTGCTATTTGGTCACATGTAGATATGAAACGAACCTCAAGTTTGCATAGTGACACTAAATGGCGAACAAAGTGAAAGTCTTCTTCGATATGCTTTGCTCCAGCATGAAAGTGGATTCACCATAAGATATGTTGCCCCTAGGTTGTCGTACCAAAGGATAGGGGGTTTTAATCGTGAATGCCCAATTCCTATAAAAGTGATTATAGCCATACGACTTCTGTTGTAGCGTTTGCTAATGCTCGATACTCAAATTCGGTTGAGGAATATGACCAAGAAACCATATTTTGGCCCATATAAATTGGATAACCTCTTGTTGATCATCCATCGAGAGGGTCAACCCGCCAATCCGCATCACTGTATGCATGGAGTTCTGTGGTGGATTAGAAACTAATGA
Source organism: Psidium friedrichsthalianum (assembly GCA_019149425.1). Classification (NCBI taxonomy): domain Eukaryota; kingdom Viridiplantae; phylum Streptophyta; class Magnoliopsida; order Myrtales; family Myrtaceae; genus Psidium; species Psidium friedrichsthalianum. Next base: position 5,218 of record JAGVVM010001182.1, on the reverse strand, counting down.
GCAGTGCATGCGAATTAGTTTCCTTTAAATAGCATAGAATGCATTTCAGTGCACTCCAATGGTCTTTTGTTGGTTCTTTCAAGAACTAATAGTCTTTGTTTATCGCATGGGAGATATCTAGCTGAGTGAGGGTGGCATACTAAAGAGCTCCTATAGTGCTCCTATACAAACTAACATCTTCAAGTGGCTTACTTAATTGATTAAACTGGCATTTGTAGCCATGGGCGTGTGAACCGGTTTAACATCATCCATTTTGGTTCTGTGGAGAAGATTTGTAACATACTTCTGTTGTGATGGGAGAAGCCCAGATGGAAATTTGAGCACCTCAATCCTAGGAAATAATTAAATTCACCCAAGTCCTGTATAGAGAACTCCTTATTTAAGCATTTGATAGTTTCTTGAATAAATTGCCGAGTTGTATCCTATAATAACAATGTCGTTAACAGAGATAAGCATGTAAATAGAGAAATTGGGCTGTGAAGTATAAAGAGGGAAGTATCAGTTTTTGATCGAATAAATCTTGATGATTTTAAAAAGATGCTCAACTAGTGGAACTAAGCCCGTGGTGCTTGTTTCAATTTGTATAAGGATTTTGTAGCTTGCATATATGGTTTGACTTTTCTTTGTCAATGAAGCCTTGAGGTTGGGCCATGTAGACTTCTTCAGTCAACTTGCCATTTAAAAATGTGTTGCTAACATCCAACTATTGGAGTTTCTATTCTTTGTTATAGACAATGAAATGACTATATGGACGATGGTTGCTTTAACAACGAGACTAAACATTCCCATATAGTTGATACCCTCCTGCTGATTGTAGCCCTTGGCCACTAGGTGGGCTTTGTACCGGTCTATTGAACCATCTGCATGTGTCTTGACTCAATAAACCATTTGGAGCCCACCACATTTGCTTTGGGATTCGGTGGAACCAAAACCCATGTTCCATTACGCAACAAAGCATTAAATTCTTGGAGCATCACCTCCCTTCATTTTTCATGCTTAATAGCTTCGGTGAAGCACCGTGGCTCTTCTTTAGAGATTATTTAGTCAAGTTCACATCTGGCAATGGATATTTACGATTGGACTTTGGATTTTGACATAGCTGCATGGGATGGGTTCTTGCTACTTGATCAATCGATTGTGGAGGTATCACAACAGCCTACTGTGGTCAGGGAACTGAAAGAGTCTCATTAGAACTTGTACCAGCAGTATTTGGACTAGAACCAATGTGTTAGATGTTAAAGCAGTATTAGCATTTGATAATGTCGATGATGGTTCTTCAAAAGTGGGTGGGGAGGTGTTAGAGGGTGGGTAGAAGATAGGATATTACCATTAACACCATGGTTCGCGTGAGAGGACATACCATTGTCAGCCAAGGATGTGAAGGTGAGATATTTGAGAAGAGTTGAACCAAATGTGGTGAATGAAAAAATATTTTCAATGAAATGAGCATGTCTTGTAGTATACATGCGTCTAGTTTTGTAATCTAAACAATGGTAACCAACATGCAATGGATATATCCTAAGAACATACATTGAGTAGAACAAAGTGAAAAACTTATGTGAATTGTATGGCCTTAATAAAAGGAAAAACAACACAACAAAATATTTTCAAAAACTGTAATCTGGTTGTTGATGGAAAAATACAGGTATGTTAGTAAGGTAAATAGTGGTTTCAACAGTGTAAGGCTAATACTTAAGTGGAAGAGATGCATGGGCCATAATGTAAGGCCGGTATCAACAATATGATGAATTTTTCAATTAGTTGCTCCATTCTGCTCGTGAGTGTGGGTTGACATACTACACGATGGAGAATTCCATTGTTTGAAAAAAAATTTATTCAGGGTTTTGTATCCAAACCCTAATTAGACTGTACGGCTTTGATGGATTTTTCAAATTATTTTCTATCCATGGCCTGAATTTTTGAAATGGAAGGGACCATAGACCGATTTTGGATAAGATGGTACGTGTATATTTAGAAACATCATCAACAAATAGCACAAAATACTTATAATCAGAAACAATATTAATTGAAGCGGTCCCCATACATCATTAAAAATTAAATCAAGAGGTGCTTTACTAATGCTATGTGTTGGGGTAGGGGTGTTTTATGAGATTTACCTAACAAAAAGAAGCACATTTATTGAAATCAAAATGTAGAACATGGCAAATTGTTTGAATGAATTAAAAAGCGAACTTTACTTTTGTTGGGGATGACCCATTTGAGCGTGCTAGGTAGTGGCAGTGTGGAAGCATCAAGTGGAGATGATGTTGGCACGATAGAGATGGGTATAAAGATTTTGCCTAGCCAGTATAGTCTATCCTTAAGGCGAACCTTGGAACAATAGTGTTTTGGTTTGCAAAATCCCCTTCACAACAAAGAGAAATAGAGAACCTCAAGAAGTAGTTGTTATCAATTGTAAAATTGTCCGAAAGCAAATTAACGTGTATTGTTAGAGACATGAAGGATATTTGAGAAATAAATAGACTTGTTGATGGGGATTTTTAAAGTGGATGAACCGACAATTAAAAATATCTAAACCTACTCCATTCCCTTACACGAGGGAGGGGTGGGGGGTTTTGTACCGTTTATATGTTGCAGAAGATGTGCAATTAGCAATGTCAGGCCTTCACATGGTGAGGTAGCTTACCAGTATTCAAAAACCAATCTTGCTGTGAAGGGGTAGGAGAATTCCTAGCCCCCAAAAAAAAACCCATATTAGCAGTAGGCTAGGTGTAACTGTTGTTATACTGTGATACCTAAAAAAAATTTGTAGTCATAGATTATAATTTCTGAAAAAATTAGGCATTGTCCTTCTTTAATTTTAGATTGATTGCCTGTGTTTCCATAATTGCGTTGTTGTCTTTCCAACGATCTTGAGTCTATTGTGGTTGAATAATAGGGGTAGATGAATTGAGGGCTTTAAGTGCAACATTTGCCTCTATGGCACCGTGGAGACGTCCATTCGACAGCTCAATGATTGAGGAGCAATCGTGGATTTTTGGAAAGTTTTCGATCAGTTTTTTTTATAGCTAGGTAGCAATAATGTAGAAAAATCAGAACGAGTTACTAAAGACAATGTGTTTTAATTCTTCATTCCCTTCAGGCGAGTTGTCACACCCCGAACCCTAACGTGCTCGCGATAATCCCGCCACTATTCATATATATCACTCATGGCACTCGCCTGGTTCACGACACGCGACGGCTCCAGATACCCAACGCGACCAGACGAGGCGTGTCGGTCGGTCAAACGTAAACCTGCGAAAGCAAACCTCCAAACCCATACATCCATGCATACAATACTGGGGTAGAAAGGATAAGACAGTGGTCGACAAGGAACGGCCAAGCAGAACATATATACATATAGTCAACATCAGCGTAGGTACAAACCCCAAAAGTAAAAACACGACTACGGTCCAACAGTCCTAACGCCTCCAACTAGACTAGGTATCTGGTGAGGTCACTCCAGTAGCTCCTCCTCGGGGTCCTAACTGCCCGAGGTCCTGCTCCTCCTCGGAGTTGTAGGAGAGGAGGGCTCATTGTCCATGGGGGTCGCCCTCGTCGTGGCCGTCGATCATTCGTCTCCTGGAGACGGAAGCTCCTCCATCGGGTCTGGTCGATGCACTTCACCTCCATAGATCAGCGGGTCGCATGCGTAGGTTGTCCTGACCTCGTGGTTATCGGGACATCTCGTGCTGGACCCTCGAAACCGAACTCCACCCTCCTCTCATCCAGCCTCGAACCTATTAGGAACAAAAATGGGGCTACCCTGCATCCACCCAGATAGTCGTCAAGCGTCTATGCCAAAGCGTATCGTCCTCATCCACGTAGTGGGTAACCTCCGTCTCGACCTGAACTGGCAGACGCAAAAAGCACTGGCGGTGCGGTCCATCACTAGGGTCTGGGATCTGAAAAGTTGGCAACCAACGCCAATGAGTCGAGGACATCCAAGCTCACCACTATCCTTGGCGTAGTGATAGAGTATACTAGGTTGGCTTTGCCCTAACAATGGTCTAGGTTCCTGGTTAACCTCACCGTGATCCACTCCGCTTGAAGATAACACGATTCTAAGGGTCAGGGGTCGATCTAGCAGTAATAACCATACGATATCGAGAAATACATCACATACATGAGGTGGACATCAAACACATGCCTCGAACAATATGTAACCACCAGATGCACAATAGCCATCCTCATATGACCCAAATGGATCTAGCCCCGCGTCTCATACGCTCAGGCTCGTGTCCCAACCCACGTGTGGTACGCCTCAGGTTGACACGCTTATCTCTCTAACTTTCCTTCCGCGTAAACACGCCTCAGGGCGACCTCCTCTCCCTTGTCACTCTCTCACAGTTGACTCAAGTCATGCTTGCAATCATTTTCGTCCCTACACGCCACACATACCTAGGGTACAAATCAGGCGTTCTCAAGCAATGACATACACACAAGCATAGCATGACAATTCGCAACATTCAATCACAACACTTCAATTAGTACAAGACATATGTAACCCTGGGTAGGATATGTGCCCGCACACGCAAATCACATCATGGGGTCTTAAGGTCTGTACCCTGTCCATCCGATAGGCAACTCTGCATTTAGGCCCAGGTCATGGCTCGTGCCCATTTTCCCAACTACGACCCATGAGACTCCATTCTAAGAGTTCATTGCTCGACGTGCATTTCTTAATTGGATTTCCCAAATTTAAACCCATTTGTCCCGAATTCAGTCTAGTTGAGTCTTAAGCTAATTCAGGCCCATTAGCCTATATCAAGTTCAAGTGAAGTCTTGGCCCATAAACACTCCTCAAGCCCATGATTTAATATTAGTAACATGTCTTGAAAATGGCCCATTACATTTTTACTATTCACGCCTAAGGCCCAAGGCCCATTGATTTTTCAAGCCCATTAAGCCCTAATTTTAACTCAATTAGCGCCAAAATCAAATTCCTAAGCCCATCTAATCACCTTAGGCCGTAAACCCTCATATCTAAGTTTCATTTTCACAGCCCATGGACCCCTTAATTTCTCACCTAAAGCCCAAGCCCACAATAAACGGTCTAAGCCCATAAGGCCTATTCTTGGTTATTTTGCCCCAAATTGAATCCTAAGGCCCACTCTATCCTTTGCCCCATCTTTGGCCACCTAAAAAAAAAAAAAAAAAAAAAAAAAAGAACTAAAAGACCAGTAATAGTTATGGTCCCGGTACAGTCCTATTCTAA
>JAGVVM010001181.1:0-30214 GCA_019149425.1 Psidium friedrichsthalianum | reverse complement strand
TGAGCTAGGGAAACAGAGTATGACCAACGCAGTGGATCCCTACGCATGGAATGCCGGGAGTTTCGGTTGGCAGCGCCCTCGACACGGATGGCTTTCGCTGGCCGGTCAGCGGGTGGGAACTTCCGCTCCCCAGTGTTAGCTGGACGACTGCCCCGCTCGCCGGTGAGACGCCCCGCTCTGCCGGGAAGAACTGGCGGGGAGCAGTGGGGCAGTCACCCTCGAGAAAATTTCATTTAGGCTTATTATTTAATTTTGGTCCATTAGTTGTGGGGCCCATTTTGAGCCTATATCATATTGTTTTTCCTTCATTATAACCGTGTAACAGAAAACCTAATCATACAGACTGCAGGATCCCTAACCCTTTAAAAAAAACTCTGGGTGAACCTGGGTAAATTTCTCGGTTGTTTTTGTTTTTCTTATCTTTGCTAGTTCTTCACGATTCTAAGAGCAAGAAAAAAATAAAAAAGCTTAGATAATCTCATCAGGATGCAATGTGTAGTTTAATATTTAATACTATAACAGAGTATACTGCTACAATTCTCTCTGAGGTACGTTAATTTCTTCCGACATAGCTTCCAAAATCCATTTCTTCATTCGGGTTATGTTTCTTGGAGATGTGCAGATGTTTTTTTATTGGATCTGACCAAATAGCCTTGGTCCATTCGCACAAGATGAAGAGATGTTCCACCATTCCAGGGCTTGTCGACATAATGGGCAAATTGGATCAGGTAACACCTGCGTTTATGCAGATTCTCCTTTGTGGGTAGTGCATTTTAAACAAGAACTCCACAAGAAGAATAGTATTTTGTGCTTTGCTAGATGACTGTATGTTCTTATATGCACTCTTGACGGAGAAGGATCCGTCCATGTTTCCTGTCCATACAAGCTGATCTTTGCTAGAATTGGAATAGAGAGGGATAGTTAAGATTTCCTGCACAATCTGTTCATCAAAGAGTCCTATCAGTTTTGTACATTCCAAATCTTTGCTTTAACCAATGGTAACTTTTCATTAATTTATATAACAATAGGCCCATGACATAGAATTTTTTTTATCATTACAAATGTTTTTCCTTCAGTACTGGTCATTTCATTTTATTAATTCTCACATCGCAAAACTCATAAATAATTATGAAATTGTCCATTGTTGTCAATACTTTTTCAATCCTTGGTGGTTTGCTCCTAATATAATCATCACCATCCCCAATATAGCCACCATCCTCAACATTGAGCAAATGGGATCTTTTAGGTCACCGGCCGAATGTTTTCAAGCATCATTAACAAGAAATTCCGGGATGTGATCGGAGATGACGTAGTCAACATGGTCAGCGTGGCTGTTTTAAGCAAGAAAAACTTCATCGGATTTGAAACAGACGTTGTGATCCAGTAATATGATCCAAAGCCTCCAAGATGACTTGGAAATGGGATGAGGATGGAAGGTTGTTTCCTGGGCTTCTCAATGCGGTCAATAGAGAACCAGTGATCTTATAATGCTCCGCGCGGTCCACGAGATATTATTATTTAATGAATATTACAAATATCTCATAATACTTTAATATATTGTTTTTAATATACCAAGATAGATAATTAAGAATTACATTGACAATTCCGATTTATTAGTTATTTTTATTCAAATTTATATCGCTCTAAAGATGGGGCTAAAGCATTAGAGAATGGAATTGCTTGGGTCACATGATTAAAAGTCCGAGTTACTCATATCATTTCAACACTGGAAAGAGTTTGATATACTTAAGCCTTCAAAATTTTCATTTAAATACTTGAAGATCGGATAGTTAGTTAGCAAATATCATGCATATGTTTGACTATAGTAGGTATTTTTCATTGATTATAAGCGTCATTAAGTCGTTTTTAGTTTTGAAGAGAAAGCACAATAATTTCTGTTTTGACGTTGCTTTTTCGCTGAGTTTTTGTGTTTTTTTCCTTTCCGTGCTTGGTTAGTGAAACGTGAGCATCCCGGGTGCAAAGCTGCTGGTGGAGCTTGCGGAGTTTGCAATTTCTCTATCCTGTGAGATTTTGTGGATCACTTTTAACTGTTCTAAAGAATCTCACATAGTACAAGAGCAGAAGGTCATGTATTCAAATCTTTCCAAGCCTCTATCTGTCTCTTTAATAAAAATTTTCACGTTTAGTTTAATCGTGAGTGGAATGTTAGAATAATTATTATTACATCTTAAATTTTTAGAAAATTAACAATGATACACCGAGTCTCACATCCGTACGCTGAAGTACGAGTTGCCAGTTCGTCTTAGACCTCTAGTCTTTATCAAGTCCGACGAGGATTTAGCCAATCTGATCGGAGGATACGACGAGGCTTCATTGAGATCGAGATGCTTCTTCCTCTTCTTCTCGTCCTCCTGCTAGCGCATGGCAAAAGATCCGAGTTGTCCTCTTCCACCGAGATCGCACAAGCAGCATCCTTGTGCCCCCATCATCGTCTCATTTGCCACGTCGAACTTCATTCTTCTCACCAGTCGCCAATCCAGCAAGGTGGAGCTTTTAAGGCCAGCGCTGGCCACGACGACCTTGAAGAAGAGGAAATTTATAAAAAATATATATATAAGAAATAATTTTAAAAAAGTTCAATGTCTTCGAAAAAAAATAATAAGAAAAAAGATAGGAAAAAATAAAATAAAATGATTAAAAGGAGTGTATAGAGGAAAATCAACTCCGATTTTCCATACTAAACAGTGAAAAATGTTTTAAAGTTCTTTTTTAGATTTCAGCTAACACAAAAAGTTATTGATATTTTCCTAGAAATTTTTTCATTCCGCCAAACAAACCGATTATAAACTGGTTTTCTTTTACAAAATTTGAATGCACCGATACACATGGATGGCACAGATACCACGTCTTTATGGTTAAGACAGGCACTCTGTCCACACATCCACGATCTCACCAAAGTTGAATAATATTTTGCTTGTTCCTCCCAGTCACATGTATATGTTCCCTTCCGATTCAAAAAAGAAAAAAAACACGTATATGTTCCAGCCACATCGTTATGCTGGAATATGCCTTTGGCATGTGATTGGTTCAAGACAGTAGCCCTAACTGTACTGGCTTCACCGGAGATGCTCTGGCCGAGAATGAGTTGTACGATGGTGATAATTAGGTCATTTACATCCCTAGGAAATTTTAGGATTTACAGATTGCGATTTGGACTTCCCGTTCGAGAGAAATCGGTGTTTTCGAATTCACAGCAACTGAACCAGCAGCTTTCATGGGTCAATTTTCGTCAGTTTCCAGACTGATTTTGGGTCGGCAAAGCTATGGGTGTTCTAGTAGTAAGCTTTGCGCTCCACGGACAGCATTACAAGGTATATATGAAAAAAAACTGAGATCCATTATTTACGCTCGAGGGGAAATTTGAAAAGAAAAATGAAAAGGTGAGTCAAATGGAGTCTTGGGTCGCCTAAGGTGGAGGCTACTTCAAGCGAAATGCAAGAGGAAAGTGCACTAGAAGTCACTTGTTATGAAAGTCATTGAGTCATAAAACTTATAAAAATCGCAATTAAGAGTTAAAACTTGTCAAATTGGTGCAAAGTTCTTTCATTAACTCCGGTTAGTTTTGCTAACAAAAATGATGATGTAACTTTATTATTCTTATTTTCTCTATCCTGCGTAAAGCTAAAGTGGCTAGAACAATGTCCTTTCCGTCCAAATTTGATTTTTTGCTACAAGTCTTATTTAATTATATTAAAAATAAAAGCAACATTTAAAAAGTACAAAATTAAAGAAAGTGCAGGTGAGGACCTACACACTCTTACCTAGATCTGGGGAGGGTCATGGTCCTCTCCCAAGTCGAGTGAGAGTCACCGGCCCTTGGTCGGAGCTCAGTGACCCTAGTCGACCATTCCCCCCCCCTCATCGGCCTTCTTGGGGACGGTGCGTGGTGGACAATGGCATCACCTGAGTTTTACTCTTATATATATTTGCTTATATTTGATATAAATTCAATAATTTTTTTTTAAAGAATCAGATTTTGGATCATAATGACATTGTCTAACTTTATGGTTCAATTTTTAACCACGTTATTACCATGTATGAGAGATAAATATATAAAAATCATGTTTGTATTTTTTGTGTCAAGTGTACGAATTTAATGAAAGGATTTAATCACACCAATTGTGATAAATATTAGAACTTATTGACTTTTTAAAAGCTTTATAATTTAATTGCACTTTCCATAATAAATTTTAGGACTTTATACACTTTTTCGAAAGCCAAAGATAGCTAGAATGACTTGAGTGGATAGATTTAGAGATCATAAGGATTGAAAAAAAAGAAAGACAAATGTTTCTAAATATCGATTAGAGAGGAGTTTTGCTCATTAGTACATATTGCATCCTTTCACTATAAACTGACGGAAGTGAGTGATACTATGTGATGAAATGGATCTTAGTTAGTATTAGCCTTTTCAAGCTAAGAATGGATTGTATATCTATCCTAGCCCAATTCTAGGTTTGAAAACTATAAGATTTGGTGGGACCACAAACATATTTAATTGGAAAGGCAAATGAGACCGAACATACGAACTCACGACCTCCTACTGTGATATCAAATTACTCTAACAAACCAAATTAAGATTCAATTCAAATTGAGTACCCTGAAGCCAATGACTCAATTATACAAACAAAAATTTGTGTTCAATTGCAAAAGTTGCATAAGTTAAAAGATAAACAGGGACTTATTTTGAGTCACCATTATTTACAAAATAGAAGGTTATATCTACATTATTAGGTGATTAGTGAGTTGTGATTCACCTAGTCTTCCCTAATTACGCTTATTTTAAGTTATACGAAGCAAAAAGAATTTGGGGCCTGTTGATTGGGTCTCGAATTTTGAACTGAGCTCTATACGGAATTCGACTCGTGTAAAAGATCAAAGTTCGGTGCGTCCTCGATCCAAATTAAGGATTTCCTTTCTTTGGATAATTTGAAGGTATCTCAACATTCGGTCAACTACATTGTTTATTCTCTTAACCGAGCTTGACCAGTTAAGTTAAGAGAATAACTTGACCGAATCAAAGCCCACTTAAAATTCAAGTGGACATTCCAATTTGAGGCCAAGACCGCAAATCTTGTACAGAAGTTTGTTGATCTTTGTATCCAATAGAATTCCACTTTCCATTCTTGACCTTTTTTATTGGATGTCTCCGAAGAGACCATTCTTGACCTTGACTCGTACGTATACGGCACTCTAAGTAGGAAAGTGTAATTTCCGAAACCTAATCTTAGAATTCTCTTAATTATTTATTTTCAAAATTCCAAATTTCTTTTCGAGCTTAAACTCGAAAGATGTTCTAATAGAATTTCAAAGGGAGAAACTGGATGACAAGAGATGGAGGGGAAGGCGGAATAGTATGGCTGAATCCGCAGTAGAGAATCTGATGATCTAGATATGAAACAGCTAGAGGTTGATGTGATCCTAAGTTTCAAAGGATCTAATAATCTCTCGAGATTTGTTGATTCCCTCTATTACCACTTGGTAGCTAATGGAATTCGTGTTTTGAGATAGGACGAAACCCTAGGTACTTCTGAAGAGCTTCTGCTATCGGTCTACGGCTCCAAGATCTACATACCCATCTTTTCTGTACACTACGCTCGTAGCCCTCGGTGCCTCAATTTGGTTGTGCTCATGGTGGAACACACATCTAGATCAAAGAGAGGCTGATGCTGTTGGCTGTTGAAGGTTTGGTAGATATAGCTATTGTAAGCACTTTTTCACTGTATACTTCCTGATTTTGTTCTCTGTCCACACCAGTCGATCCTCCTCTGGGTTTCTTTTTATAGGAATAGCCATAATTTCACTAGCCATCTTGTTATCAAAGAGAATCGCACCTTTTGCTTGTCCCATGTTTCAGCTTCCTTAATGATTAGGTCCTCTTCTCTTTCAGGTTCTTCAATGTTTGCTGGCCCTCCAATGATCCCCATATTCAACCACTTATCTTATCTAATCGTAATCGTTTTTTCATTTCCAACAGCCCGAAGAGTAGAAGGGAGAATAAGACAACCAATTAGAGGGAAGATACCAATTCTATAGGCCTTCGCAATCCAGTCCGCGCATGCATTGGCTTCTTGAGGTGAATGGATAATAGACACATACGGTAGCTGGGTCAACAGCATTTCAATTCATCCACCAGATTGCAAATGGGCCAGGGAGCTTAGGCTGGGCCTGATAAGGAGGGCGGTTGATAAGAACTCTCTCTAGCTGAGAAGTTTTCTCCCAATACGTGCACGTGCAGATCAGTTTGAACTTCCCAAAGATCCCCATTGAGTTTCAGTTCCAAGAGAAAGCGAAGACCATCGGCTAAAGCAAGGGTTTTGGCAGCAAAAGGTAAATTCCCATGCCTGAGTCTTGTCAAGCCGTTGATCATCACGCCTTGTCCATTCCTCAAGATCCTGGCGACCGACGCCTCCTGGTTGGCTCCAACCCAAGAGCAATCGACGTGAAGCATCCACGGCTTACGATTCGATGGACCCCGGAGCCTTGTTCTGCTGATCTCTTCGAGCCAGGTAAGCTTGAGTTTGTTTTTGGCTTCCAACAAGTTGAGAAGGGTGTTGCCGAAGCCCAGCTCACCCATTTTCCCTGCATCGATTATTTTGCGGGGATGGGTGTCTGTGCTTGAAAAACCCAGGCGTTCCTCGCCTCCCATATGAACCAGAAGAGATTCGCCTGTAGCTCGCGTTTCAGAGACTGGGTTGGCTCAGTGAGTAGATTCGCTATCCATCTGTCAATTTGCAGGATAGGTTCAGTTGATAATGCTGTTAAGTTGATGAGTGGGTCGCTCCATATCTGCCTCCTCCATCTGCATTGTGTAATGATATGTTCAACTGATTCGGGGGCTAGCTTGCATAAAGGACGAATGGGGTCCGGGGTAATCTTGCCTTTGAATAGGTTTTCGTTCGTGGGGAGGGCGTTTGGCACAGATTCCACATAAAAACCAAACCTTTTTTATTCCGGTTTTTTTTTTTTGGGTTAGGCCTCCATATGCAGGACCATGTTGTCGGGGTGGTTGGTAAGAGGATGTGTAGCAATGTCGCTCTCTGGTGGTTTGCATACTGTGAGGATTGATTTGTACCCACTTTTGATTTAAACGAACCACTCCTACTGCCTGTCCAGATCAACTTTTTGCTGGTTGGAATAGAACGAACTGGAATGGCAATGATATTATTCACAATCTGCTCATCAAAAAGGGATTTCAGCTTTTGGATGTCCCATAAATGGTTTTCTTTGTCAATAAGTTCCTCGACAAGCTTTGGGTCATCTCAATTAGGCGGGCCACCAATTAAGCCAGCAGCAATCCATCTATCTTCTCTGATGCTGTGTCCAGAATGGCAGAAAATGCAAATACCGGTTGACTCTTGCCGTGCTCTCTATTGTTTTGCTCGCTTGGGTTTATGATGGTTGCTGAGCCTGTTTCAAAGCTTTATGGGGACAAAACTAGTGATAAAAGAGGAAATCATTGATGGGGATTAGATGGTTTGACATTGTTTTAAATTCCCTCTTCTTTCCTTTTCTATCTTTAAAAGATTAACTATTCATCGACATGATCGTGTCATTCTGTAATTCAACCCGCGGTTGAGTGATATTTTTATCCCAATGGCCAATAAAATCCATTGGCTGGACTAAATACCTGCTGCTATGGCATTATCCAGACATTCATGCAATTACTAAATATAAGTGTGTATATCAGGAAAATCATGTTGTGCATTAGAGGATCAGTTGTCTTTTAGCACATCCAAATTGTTTTTTCATCATGTAGTGCGTTGGGTGTAGGTCCTTAAATTGCATCTGTTAATGGTTTGGAACTCGAATTTTTTCTGCCTTGGCAGTCGAGGGGTACTTGTAATATCCATTGTTGGAGAAATTTTGTCAAGGCTGAAGATAAAGCACAATTATGTGCATGAAGATCCATCCACTGGTGATAAACCCGTGTATCTTAGAGGACTCTGTATGTTTCTTTGCCTCTATTTTCCTCTCTTCTTGAGTACTCTCTCCTAAAGATTGTAACCCTTTCTGAAGCTAGTTTCAGCTTAATTGTGTTTCACATCAAAAAGATGAAGATTTTAATCTCCATGAAATGTTTTTACCTGATTATGCATTTGTTGTAAAGTTAGAATATAATAGGAAAATGAAGGCAAACACATGAACTGAAACTACAAGAGAATGCAAGTCATAGTACGAACTCTGAAATAGCTTGCATATAATTCAATTTTTCAGTTGCTAATTACCTTGCAAGAATAGAATCCACAGATTTGTGGAACAATTCTACACTTCATAATTACCAGATATGATGTGCCTTGTTAGTTGAGATTGCCTTATGCTGTGAATTATGGGATTGGCTCATACATGTGGCATTATTATTATCATCCTAGTAAGGTAATGGATTGTCCATTCCTGTCATAGAAGATTATTCGTGAAGGTTTCCATAATTCTTTTCCAGCAACTCCAAATTCTGGAGGTATTCCAAGACAGATCAAGAACATCCAAGTCTGACCGTCATAAAGCAAGTAGACTGTAGTTAATGTGGCACCATTGCCATTCAGCCACTTTAATGTTGGAAGGAAAACATCCTCAGTGGAGTTCTTTGCACTCTACTCATTTCTCAAAAATATCGTGGCTCTTTCTAAGATATATAAGATTTCAAAAATTATGGAAAACTCTATGTTCATCAAATGAAAGGGGCTCGTTGAATGTGACATTGAGAGGTTCAACCCTAGCGACCTGCTAGTTCTGGAAAATGGTAAAAGGAGAAAGTGAAATAGAAGTGCATTCACAGTATTTTTTGAAGAAGTATTCAGTAGTACCCTGATTCAAACTAAAAGAAGACACTTTCTCGTCTTCAGAATTTACCTTTTCTTCTGTCAATGCTCTTTCGATATCCTCCCTATTCCATAGCCTGCTATGCTTGGAAGGTTCACTTGGCTGTTTCTCCTTGACAATCTCCATCCCAAGGAATTTCACCTAATTATATATTCAAAATTCATGATTTTCTGTGGTTTTCACTAAAGATATGCTATGAATTTGGGCAAGATGTGTATAAGGATTGTATCCACAAGCTTCCCACATGTAAGAAGGTATTCTCTGGTCCTTTTCCATAAAAAAAAAATGTTATATCAAGAAATATCCTTTTGGCATCATCCTCTAAAGCTTCATATCTTTTCTTCATAATTTGTCTGATTTTGTTGTTGAAAGTCATTCGGCTCATTATGTCGAATGCATCCTCCCATGATTTTTTGGGCTTTCGAATAATGATGAACAACGGCATCAATAAGAAGAGGAAGCCCTTCAGCAGCCAAACTAATGACCCATGCCTAAAAGGAGAATTCCTCTTTAACAGGTTGTCTTCAAAGAGCACTCTTATAGAATAGGTGAAAAGCATGGTGTTATTCATTTGCTTTAGATCGTATTTTTCAACAAGGATGCCCTTAGGATGGTCACCACTTCTTTTGGAGGTCTTAAGCGCCCTAGTACAGCTGTCTCATGCACATGGTGATCCATTCCCACTAAGTGGTGATCGTCCTGATGGCATCCTCATTCAAAAATACGAGCTAGACCGAATGGATGGCAACCATGCTTTTAAACTGTTTTGTAAGTGTAAGTGTGCTCTTAGAGGAGAACCTCTTAAAGAGGAGTTCTCCTCTTGGGCATGGGCCATTAGTTTGTCTACTAAAGGGCTCTCTCTTCTTATTGATGCTGTTGGTTCCTCTTTACTCGGAAAGCCCCAAGAGGAGAACTTGGTTCATAATGAAGCTTCATATCTTTTTGGTATGTGATGAGCCAAAACATCAGTGTGTATATAAGGTAAATCATGTTCTGCAGTAGAGGATCAGTGGTCTTTTAGCACATCCAAATTGTCTTTCATTATATAGTGTGTTGGGTGGTAGCTCCTTAGATCGCATCTGTTAATGGTTTGGAAACTCAGATTTTTTCTGCCTGTATATTATGAATCTGTCAATCCTCGGAAGCTTGTTTATAGGACAATCAATCTTGGCTTATTTTATAAGCAATCATTGAGCAAATGGGGCCTTTTAAAACATCAGCTCGAAGGTTTTCAAGTAATATTTTTGTAAGAAATCCTGGGATGTGGTCTTCAAGTAATATTACTGGAGATTTGGCGATTTAGTAATACTATAATATCCCGTGCTATGCATGACATATAAAGATATAGATAAATTAAAATTCTCCATATCTTTAAAAACATACATAGAACATAAGAAGAATAAATAATTAATACAGACAAGACATTTCCGATTAGAGTCAATATTAGTTGTTTATATTCAATTTTACTTCAGTCTAATGCAATAAAAAAAATATGAAGCTAAAGCAATTGAAAATGGAATTGCTTAGATCCCATGAATAAATCAAACTTATATTATTTTGCACTCGAAAGAGTTAAAGTACTTCATTGTTCAAATTTTCTTTTAGAATTCTGATAGGTATATAGCAACAAGGTATCATAAATATTGTGAGTCCAATTGTCAGCAAAAAAACAATATACAGTCCAAAATCTCATTAAAAGGTTTAAAAATGACGGAAAATGTCGGCATATTAATTCTGTTGTGGATATTCCATTGATTATAAGAATCATTAAGGGCATTGTGTTTTGGATTTTGGAAATAAAGTACACCAAACTCTTGTTAATTAAATTGGCCATAAGACTCCTGTGAGAAAGTTAGTTTCTTCTCTATTGTGCTTGTGAACTCAATTTTTTATGGGAGATATCTTTTGACTGACACATGTATATCGACTTATAATTAGATTATTATATGTATAGTTTTCATATCTAGCCACATTAATTTAATTATAAAGAGAACCAAGTAATAACCACTTCCATTTGGTAGTTTAGGTGCGAGAAAAATAATAAACATGCTATCTTTGAAGAATTTATGTTGGATGGTCGAATGGATAATCAAAATATTTAAAATTGAAAAAAAAAAAAAGAGGAGCAATAGATAGATTCTATTCGCTTACTTTGATCTAGGATTATTTTAAGACAAAATTAGTCTTAGATATCACCTTAACTCTAATACCAAGCAGAAAACAAAAGATGAAAATAACAAAAAGAACTTACCCGCCAACTCTCCACTCAACTTAGCAAAATAACTTGATTCTCATAAGAGCATCATTGAGATTGACTCTAAATCCATTACTAATCTTATTAGTTCAGAGTTTATAATTGATAATGTTGACCGTGCTTTGCTTAAAGATATCATAAGACTGCCGCGCTTTTACTTTGAATTCAAAGTGCAACATATTTTTTGGAAAGGAAATCGCTCTGGCTAGCTTGTCAATATTAGAAACTACTTTCTTTTTTTATTCCTGGAGAGTTACTTCATATTTTATTAAGTGATAAAATAGGGATAACAGATTTACAAAGTCAAATTTTTATGTTCTGATTTAGCCCTTTCTCGTACCAAAATTATGAATTAAGTCACGTCGTCCTTTTGCTGTTCCCACTCCATTCACTTTATTATCTACGATTCGTCATGGACTATTTCTACTTGGTAAGCAAACTTTCCGTGGTCAAATTTCCGATTTCGATTAGTCATAAGCAAGCATCAATTTGATGGTAGTCGACTTCGTCAAATTGGAGAATAGAATCCAATGGCCGTGCTTATATGCCATGAGTAGACTATAGAGTATTAAGAAAGGAACCAAAACTCATTCCGACAAAACAAATCCTGAGCGTGCGAGTGTGATGGCCAAGGAAAAGAAAGAAAGAACGAAAATTTAAAATTCAGAATAATGTGAAAATCGAAATTCGTTGATGTCTCTAATAGCCCTTATTGCAGGAAAATCAGTTGAACATGTTCGATGAGTTTACAAATTTGAGTTAAAGAGACATGAGAGCAAACTTCCTCGTCCACCGGTAACTCTCTCTCTCCTGTTCGACCACCACCTTGCTTCGGTCACTGACTTATTGTCTGCATGTTGATGTGACGTTCGTTAGCCTGGAACGGTGTCGTAGTCACTAATGTCGCTTCTCCCATATGCAAAATTTGCCATCTCGTATGAGGTTTGGGAAATCAGAGGATTGACCATTCGTCCCAATCACCTTAGAAAATTTAGTCTTTTCAAGAAGTAAGACCCTCAGAGAGGGTAATCCTCTAATGTCACATTCCCCCGTCAAACTTCTGCAGAAGGAGAAATCTATCTCTTGTAGCCTCTCTAGGTTCTTAATGCCTTCAGGAAATTCTTTTATGAAAGTGCGAGGCATCTTTAGTACTTTCAAGTTTCGCAAATTGTTAACAGATGGAGGTAGTTCGTCGATTACCGTGTCCGAAAGATCCATGACTTGCAGCTCTTCTAGGCTTCCGATGGATTCTGGTAGTTCCTCCAATTCCCTGCAATTTCTTAGATATAGCTTCTGAAGATTATTCAGAAATACAATACCATCAGGTAGCTGACTCAGTCCATTGCCGTCCAATGCTAAGTACGAAAGAGATTTCAAGTTACCAATATTGGACACAGACTCTAAGGATTTACAGTTGCAAGCACTCAGGATTTTAAGATTCCCAAATGAACCCCTAGGGAAATCAATGGCTTTAATGGAAGTTCCATCGATGTAAAGCTCCTCCAAAGCTACCAAGGATCCTATCTCTTTTGGCAAATTTTGCACGAAGCTGCAGAACTTGATATTAAGAGAAACTAAGTTCCTTAGCTTGCGAATGGATCTGCCAACACCGGCAATAAAGAACAACCTTCCAGGTTTAGTCTCTCTAAGTTTACTGGTGCATCGGAAACTATAGATTCGGCTAGCCACCTACAATGTTTTAGGATCAAAACTTTCAACTTTCGGGCCTTCTGCAAAACAAGAGAGTAAATTGCCTCGTTTACTACAAGGTATTGTCAAATATGAAGTAAAAACATGCACATGAATGCCATCATACCTTCACAATTTTTTTTCCAGCAATTCCAAGTTCTGGAGGTACTCCAAGACAGATCAAGAACAACCAAGTCTGACCGTCGTAAAGCAAGTAGACTGGAGATATCGTGGCACCATTGCCATTCAAGCCACTTTAATCGGGGAAGCAAATCACCGTCCCCAGAGTTCCTTGCGCTCTGCTCATTTCCTTCGATAATAGCGTGGCTCATTCTAAGATAGATAAGATTCCGGAAATTTTGGAAAAACCTAAGTTCATCAATGAAGGGGGCCCGTCGAATGTGGCGCTGAGGGCTTCAACTGTAGAAACCTGCCAATTGTGGAAAAATGGTAAAAGCAAAAACTGAAATAGAAGTGCATCCACGATCAACTCTGATAAGCATTTAATAGAAGTACTCTGATTCAAACTAAAAGAGAAACTTTCTTGTGTTCAAAATTTACCGTATCTTCATTCAATGCTCGTTCGATATCCCATGATTCCATAGCCTGCTATGCCTGGAAGGTTCACGTGGATTTTCCTCCCGGACAATCTCCATCCCGAGGAATTTCACTTGATTATGCATCCATAATTCATGATTTTCTGTGGTTTTCACCAAAGACATGCTATGAATCTCGTCAAGACGTGTATGAGGATTGTATCCACAAGCTTCCCACAAGTAAGAGGGTATTGTCTTGTCCTTTTCCGTGAAAAAACACGCTATATCAAGAATATCTTTTTGGCATCGTCCTCTAACGCTTCATATCTTGCCTTCATAATTCCTCTGATTTCCTTGTTGAAAGGCTTTCGGGTCATTATATCGTATGCATCCTGCCATGATTTTTTGGGCTTTCCAAATAAAGATGAACCAACAATATGAATAAGAAGAGGAAGCCTTCAGCAGCCGAACTAATGTCCCAAGCCAAATTGGAGAATTCCTCTTAAGAGATTGATCTCTAAGAGCACACTTACAGAACAGCTGAAAAGCATATTCCTCATTCATTTGTTTTAGCTCGTATTTTTCAACAACGATGCTCTCAGGATGGTCAGCACTTCTTTGGGAGGTCTCAAGCGCCATAACATACTCGTCAACAACATTGCTGTTAGAGATCATGATAATTCTGCTTCCTAAACTAAACTCACTTAGATGTATGCCCAATGATAGGATTTGTTCAACATCGCTCACACCATCAAGGACAAGGAGAACCCTCTGATCTTTTAATTTGTTCCTGATAAATTGGGCACTTTGAGGCGGAGATATGGGTGCATGTATATTCTTTGGAGGTTATTAATTAAACCTTTTTTGAGAGACGAGAGACACTTTCCCTCAACTTCAAGGAAGCTAAATTCTACAAAGAGATGACTGATTTTGTTGTAGACAATCTTGGCAAGAGTGGACTTACCGATTCCCAGAAGGCCCGATATCCTAATCACACGTTTTCCCGTCAGCATTTGCCCTTCAACCACTTCGCCATTTTCATAGTGAACACCAAGTTTTTTCATCATCTCTCGCACATGGTGACCCATCCCCACTAATTTTTCGGTCACATCTAAGTCATCCTTCTTCAACAGCCAGCGGACCTCGGAAACAACCGCCCTTATAAGATCATGCTCCCTGCCAAACGGGAGAGGAAGGAAAAAGGAAGATAAGAAAAGGAACAACTGGTCGGACAAGTCGAAAAGGCATTGAAATCTTGAACTTACTTACACGTTATTAAATTCCTCGAGTCTCCATCCTAGAATTCTCGAAACACTCTGCAGAGCCTCCTTCCACTTGTATATGGTCGCTGACCCCAACCCCTCCCTCGCATGGTCGCAGAAGGACTTCTGATAACTCCCTGCTGTTTGCCGACGACATCAGTGCTGACGTCGTAGAAAATGGGCATGATTTTCCTTTTACACTTCACCATTTCCCACCTCTTTCAGACAACTCTTGCTGGAAGCGAAGTCTTTGGAGAAGACGGGAATACATATCCTCGTTTGCCTGATCACTTCTAAGATCTTAGGCATGATGGCTTCTCCGACCTCGATCCCATCACGATCGAAAAATGTATGGATCCCTGAATTAACGAGGCCTTGTAGAGAAATTCAATGAAGTCCTTCCGAACATCTCCCCCTCTGAAACTGAGAAAGATTTCGAATCTAGGAGATGGAAGGTTATTGGAGATCATGAGTGATAGGCTCAAGAAAAGGCACAAAGACCGGGTCTTTCGTCGGACGGGAGACAACTGGGAGATGGCTCAAGGAAGAGAAGAAACTCACAGACCTGTCCAGTCTAACGAGCTTACAAAGCAATGGAATCTTGACTTTGAGCGAAAGGTATCCTAATGAGCAACCCGAAGGGACATCTCTCGGTAAATATAGTACAATCAAGCTTTTACCGTCCATTTTTAAACTATTGATCAAATTACCATTATTCCCTGAAACATATACTAAAACGTAAGTAGTTTGTCATTTGTAGTAGACTTGTTTGTGTGTAATAAAACAACTCATGGTATTTAAAAAATGTTATTTCTAGTAATATCCCAAGTAGCATCGACACCAAACACACACACCGCTACACAATGGCACGTCTTTTTTAAAATATAAAAATTTTCGACACATTAAGACACGGTGTATATTAAATATATTTTTTATATAATTAATTATTTTTATGATTTTTTATTATAAAAATAGAGAATTTATAAAAAGAGATCTTATAATAATAAAAAATTCCTACCATGGACACTTCCGTAAATGACCCACCCCGCAGCCAGGCTTAAGGAAAAAAACAGATAATAAATAAGGCTGTATTTGTTTCACGGAAAAGAACTTCCTGAAAAATGTTTTCGGATTTTCCGCGTTTGGGGGCGGAAAATGAGTTAACCGTGGAAAACATTTTCCTCCTATGGAAAAGTTTCTTTGAAAATGTGTGGACAATGATTTCCTCTTTGTGAAAAGAGGAAATCATTTTCCGCCGGTTTTCTGCTGCGGTCTTACGACGGCCGCCGTGCCATCGCCGCCGCCGGTCGCCGCCGCGCCGCCGGTCGCCGCCGCAGGCCGTTTTGAAAATCAATTACTTTACAAACGACGGAAATTGTTTTCAATTCATTTTAATATTAGCCAAACACCGAAAAATATTATTTTTTTTTTTAAAAAAATGACTTCTTGAAAAATTTTTTATAGGAAGTCATTTTTCTGAAATAAACGGAGCCTAAAAGAAAATTAAATCATATGAATTGAATGCTCCCGATGTGACTGGATGTCTGAATGCCCACGCTCTCTCCTCCTCTCTCCTTTGTCATCTTGCGTGGATGTCTTCCGCGCTCTCTCCTCTATCCTCTCTTTCATCTTGCGTCTTTCCCAGACTCTCTCCTCCTCTTCTCATTCATTACTTTTTGAAAAAATCATCACATTCCTCATACTCTCTCTCTCTCTCTCTCTCTTCGTCTCTCTCTCTCTCTTTCGTTTTTGAACGCACATGCCTCACCTCTCTCTCCTCTCTGTCTCGAGACGCCAACAATGCGTTGATGGCGATTGACGACCGTGATTTTGGCTGTCTCGTCTCTCCTCCGACGCTCTTTCGCTCCGTCCTCGGTCGCTCGTTCGCTTTCTGCTCTGGCGCACACGAAGCCTGCAAGGCTCTAACTCACCTGCGGCCAGCAAATAGCCAAGAAAGGAAAAAGAAAAAAATTTAAAAATAAAAATTCAATTTTTTTAAATATATATATATAAATAAATAAAAAATTTATGAAAAGGAGTGCACGGTGAAAATGGATTTCCATATTGAACGGCAAGTCATTATCACATATTAGCCGAACGTCAAAAATATTAATATTTTCTTAAAAAATGACTTTCTCAAAATTATTTTTCAAAAATACCTCATTTGTCTTGAACGAACGAGTCTAAGATGCGTGTAAGTAGTTTGAATAAGTTTTAGGACTTTTAGCTCAAGTTATCTTTTTGATTGGCCAGAGGAGATGACTTTTCATACCCAACCAAACCCAAGAAAGATGGTTCAATATGTCCGAGAAGAATTGAATTTGGGGATGCAACTAGATCCCCATGTTATTGGCTTGTTCGTCTTCTAAGCAGTGTCGGCAATCTTATCAGGTGTCTTGCCTAAAGATAATGCCTCAAAATGGTGGCTTTGAAATAAAAATGTAATTTGACCAATCTCTTAAGCAGACTTAGTATGGTCAGTTTAAACGTATTACTTCGGTAGTGGTCATTTTTTTTCAATTATTCTTCTTTTTGGATGACCAACACTTAAATAAATTCATAAAGCAGTTCTTTCATTCATTGACCTAGACTTCATTTGGGCATTCTGAATGATTTATCCTCGGTCATTGTAATATTTTATTTTAATTCGCATGTCGCGCTCCTCATAGAATATCCGATCCTTTTTTTCCCCCCGAAGATTCGCAGAACATGTCGGATAAGGGAAAAAAAGGAGGCGACAATCACTTCGTCTGCCTCCTTTTGTGCACTGAGGAGTGCGTGAGCGAATGATGCGGTCAAAGCCTGTTGGCTTGGCTTGGCATTGGCATTGGTATTATGCATCCATACTGGTTAGACTTGGACGATCATCGTGTTATCTTAGGGTTTTATTTTCCTTTGCCAGTCTCATAATTTTTTCTTGATCGTTACAGATATTTTTTGTTCGGTGATGGTCATTTTTTTTAATTACTTCTCATGTCGCCCAACTCATATATTTTATGAAATCGTCAACCTTTGGTAGTTTGCTTCTATATTAATCTGTCCCGGCTTATTTTATAGACGATGATGAGCAAATTGGGTGTATTAAATCTCCAAGGCTGGATAGTTCTAAATCAAAATTTTTACAAGAAATTCCGGGATGTGGCTGGTGACGACATACTAATGTTTGGAGGTGTTCTATGGTCCCTTAGAAAATGAAAAAAGGACCATACGACTCTTTTCAATTTCCAATATATAATCCCAAATACAACTTTTTAAGATCAATACCATAAAATACCCAAAGCAGTATATTTATGATAAATTTACCCAAAATTATTTTTTTAACCATAAAAAACCTTCAAATTGATATACTCGTGACAAATTTTTTCAAAACTATTTTTATGACCATCAAAAATCCTAATTGATACACTTGTAATAAACCTATCATAAATTAATTTTTTGACCACCAAAATTTCTAAACCGATATATCTGCGACAAATTACCTTCTGCTAGTTTTGATTAAATTTTTTCGTTAAATTACTAAGTTGGATGACACGTGACAACTAACGAATGTATCAATTGGGGTTTTTTTACTCTTTATTTGTCACATATTTATTAGTTTTGAATTTCGTGGTTTTAACACAATTTAACGAAAATTAACGCAGGATAAATTTGTCACATGTGTAATAGTTTAGGATTTTTTGTGGCGCAGTTTGGATTAAATTTGTCACATATATACAAATTTGAAATTTTTGGTTGTTGAAATAATAATTTGAATAAATTTGTTGCATGTGTATTAGTTTGGGGCGATTTTTGTGGTCAAAAAAATAGTTTAGAAGTGTAATGGGGTTTTTGTGACAAGAAAATAATTTGGAGTAAATTTATCATATATATATATATATATATATATATATACACACACACTAATTTAGGTTTTTTGTGTTATTAATTTTTTTTATACGGGTGAAATAGATAACCCGTTTGAGCCAATTGGGTCAACCTAGAGGAGTATTAGGGTTCTCTCTTTATAATTTAAGCATCGCAGGCCGATCCAGGTCCAAAAGCTCGAATATTCCCTTTCGTGCGCGTGGGTCGGGATCATTTCAAGGAAGAAACTTTGACGGGTTCCCTTGAAATCGGTTTGTTCATCACATGATTGCTCCTTTTTAAACAACCGAAGACGCAGCTCCTAGTCCGAGCAAGCAAAAACCAGAGGGAGACGAGAGACCTTCCGTGAGGACAACCCTCCAAAAACATGGAAGCAACTAGTGGTTCCGGCACGTCGGCGATCAGGTACGACGTGTATCTGAGCTTCAGGGGGGGCGACACTGGCGACTTCACCAACCCCTCTACGAGGCCATGGTCGCCCGTGGGATCCACACCTACAGATTCGGAGAAATCCGTCCGGTCGGCGATATCCTGAGCGTAATCGGCGACTCCGAGATCTTCATACCAGTCCTCTCCAGTGGCTACGCTTCGAGTGCTTGGTGCCTCCGTGAGCTCGCGTATGCGGTGGAGCACAAAACAGTGACCAATAAGCCGGAGATCCTACCAATCTTCTACGACATCAAGCCCTACGACGTCCAGCTCTGGAGGGGACCGTACTTGAAGGACTTGCAGGAGCACACGGAGAGGAACGACCCCAAGATCAGGCAACAGTGGAGGATGCTCTGAAAGAAGTGCGTCGAATCAGCGGATGGGAAGTCCAAGGGAACCGTAGGTAAATGCTTACTAATTGGAACTTTTTTCGACCTTCAGTCGAAATGCAGTTCTCTTAGGGTGGTAGGTCCCTAGGTCGCATCTGTTAATGGTTTGGAACTGAGATTTTTTCTGCCTTGGCAGCCAAGGGGAACTCGTCATGTCCATCGTTAGAAAAATTTCGTCAATGCTGAAGGTAAAGCACAGTTATGATCTCGAAGATCTATCCACTCGCCTGACACGTGTATGTGACCTAGAGATGGTGTTCGGTTTATATTTGATTGTATTCGCATCATAATGGGTCAAGTAGTCTATACACAAGTAATAAGTGTGAACGGCTTGATCTCTTTTGACTTGTTTATCAACACAATTCATACTAGATGCGCTTGATTAGACGGGTTAACAATGTTAGGAACGCGAAACGTTGAAGGGAAAAAAATGGAGGAGAAGATACGCGAATTTTTAACTTAGACAGCTCTTTTAAGTCAGAAAGATACTAGTTACAACTACTGCCCCACATATAGCAAGAGATTAAGGGCATACAAAGTTAGCACCGCTTTCTTCTCTGCCTTTACATGAAAATTTTACATATATGCTATTGTAGTAAAAAGCCTCTCTGCTTTAATATAACTTTCCTCTGTTTTACTCCACGACTCCATATGAAGGATTTGCCGAAACATCAAGGCACATGCTTCATGGAATGGCGTTATCATCTGAAGCTTACAGTACCTCGGTACATTTCTTCACTTCTCTTCCCCTCTCTACTAACTGACATTATCCTAAACTCTAAGTACTTTTATAGGAGCCTGAAGACAGTCAAGAATCGAAAATAATAAAATTATTGCAACTGGACGTAAAAGATGTACGAATTGTTGGAATTCATGGGAGAGATGGCATTGGAAAGACTGCTCTTGCCAAGATCGTATATGACAAAATATCCCTGACTTTGACGCGTGCAGTTTTCTTGCGGAGATTGAAGAAACGGCGCGGCAACCTGGTGGAGTTCAGTATCTTCAAACCAAGTTGATCTTTGATATTTTGAAAAGAGAGTATGAGGCTGCGTATGCTTTAGGCGAAATACGACTTTTGAAGGAAATATTTAGAAATATGAAAGTTCTCATTGTTCTCGATGACGTGGAAAGGGAGCAACTCCTGGAGGAGTTTGTAGGAGATAAGCTTGATTGGTTTGGTTCTGGAAGCAGAATAATTGTCACCTCAAAAGAAAGAAGCATTCTCAAGGGTTTATTAGTCGAGATTTGGCTCCATCGTATTACGATGTTGTACCAATGCATCATAATCAAGCTTTCTACTTTTTCTGGCGTTGTGCAATCGGAAAGAGTGATGAACTAAACAGTCTTGAACTACCTCTGTATGCTTATATTGCAAACAACATAGTCAACGCTGTGAAGGGAATTCCACTACTTCTCGAGGTTTTTGGTTCTTTTTTGCATGGTAAAGGACAGGATGAATGGATTGAACTCGAAGATCTCATACAAAAATCTCAGGAAGATTACCAGGAGATTTTGAGCAGAATTTATTATGCATTAGATCAAAAGCAAAAGCAGATGTGTCTTGATGTTGCATGTCTTCTCCCGGATGTGGATTGTAGGATAGCCTCATATATGTGGCATGATTATGACCGTCCTCATGAGGTAATGGAGGTCCTTCATTGTATGTCGCTAATAAAAGCGGAAGAAAATAAAATAGGCATGCACAGCATGCTAAGGCGCCTTGCCAGGAAGATTATTCCCTAGGTTTCCATGATCCAGAAACAGGTGCTGGATTGTCCCTTCCTGCCCCAGCCCAGGACAAGAACAAGGAGAAAAGGGTACGTCAGGGAAAAAAAAAAGCATTTTGGCCTTAATTTGTTTTCCGATTTTCTTCGAAAAGGTTCATGGATGAAGCATTTTTCTTTAGCTCGAGGGAGTTTGAGCCTACATGGTAATTATTTCATTGTCTGAATTCTTTCACGTTTCTTTTGTTGACTTTTGTGCTCCATCGTACATAAAGCAGACCACCTTAACACTGAAGTTTCAGGCCACGAGATCCCGCTGAACACGACATTTCTCAGCTTGGGTTGCGCCGATAGTGGTGGAGCATTTGCAGATGCTTATCGAAGGTTTGGTGGCTTCATTGGCAAGGGTGCCCTGCAGATGCAATCAGCATTCATTAGTGGAAAATGACAACCTAACTATTCTTGATCTTTCGTGGAGTAAGGTTACAGAATGCTGGGATTGTTGGAAAGGAAAACCGGTATTTTATAGTTCATTTGTTTTGTGCTTGTATTTGCTCTTAAGTATGTTCGGAGTTCTACGGCATGTGAACTTTTTCCCATGTTTTGCAGATGGAGCGATTGAAAGTCTTGAATCTTACCGGTTGTGCGGACTTATTAGTTACTCCTAGCTTCTCCTGTTGCCCAAATTTGGAGATGCTGATTCTCGAGCGATGTTCTCGATTGGTTCATTTGGATCCTTCAATTGATGATCTGAAGCTCTTGGTTACCCTGAATTTGAAGTTCTGCTCCGAACTTACCATGTTGCCAGTGGAAATGGGTGGGATGAATGCTTTGAGGGAGCTCCTGATTGATGACACTTCCGTACGAGAACTTCCTGCGTCGATAGGCAAATTGTTTCAGCTGCAAATTCTTAGTGCCACTAATTGCTTCTCATTGGTTTGCGTTCCTGATTCAGTTTGCAAACTTGAAGCTCTTTCAGTGCTAGCCTTTGATGGCGCCAAAATACTTAAGCTACCCAAGTCAATTGGAGACTTGAAGAATCTTAGACGCTTGTCTTTGAGGGATTGTCGTGGGCTAGAAATGCTTCCAGACTCGATTGGCAAATTGGCCGACTCATTAGAAGAGTTGGATATTTCTGGCACAATATTACACAATTGCCCAATTCGACTGAACGTTTACGGAAACTGAAAGTGCTGAAGATGGATTCGTGCTTCATAAGGGAACTCCCTCCTCGCATTGAATGGTTGACAAACCTGGAAGAAATCCATGCCTCCTTGTGTAGGAGTTTGGAGGGAGACATTCCTAGCGGTATTGGCTATTACGTCATCTCAGAGAACTGAAGCTTCGAGCTACTCGTATATCCAGACTTCCGCCAGAAATCGAGTCATGTCAAGTCTCCAGACTCTGGATTTGTTCCAACTGCAACTTTCTCGAAGATTTGCCTAACGTTCCTCCCCTGACTAATTAAACTCGATGTCAATCCCAAGTTGAAGAAAAAATGTTAGAATCTTCAGAATTCAGCCGTTGGTCGCATTTGTTACAAAAAATATAAGAATCTTCAAAATTTAGAGTATTGTTGACCTATTTTTCTCGATCGAATATTGTTTCCCTCTTTCTTATGTTTCCAATTTTCCATCTCAATATGGTTTATATGTATCGATTTGGCATAGTCATGAATTTCAATGACCGTCGGTGATTTCATAGCAACACACGTGCACTGAGTAACGGAAAATGCTCATGTCATTGAAAATTAAACACTAGAGCAATGCTATGTGCCGTCAGAAATTACCCTTTATTGTACATATTACTCGTATATTGCTTTCCGAACTTTGACGACGTCACACGACAGCACCAAATTTTGAGAAGTTACATATTATCTTCTTGAGCTTTGGTTTTGTTGTTGCTGCAACCTTTTTTTACCTCTGCGTAGCAAATTAACGTTCCCTAACAAGGGACTTGTCCATGTTGTCTTGACTAGAATAATCTCTATACATGGTGAGTCAAGTTAAGAACTTAGAAAGGATGTGTGACGAATGAAATTAGCAATGACACTTGGGGGGGAAAATTACTAAAACAGTCCTAAACCTATTACAATTGTGCCGATTCAGTCCTAAACTTATTTTTTTTTTTCTGATTCAGTCCTAAACCTTTTATAATTGTGCCAATTTAGTCCATCCGGTCATTGATGATCGGAAAAATCTGATGTGGAATCCTAATCATCGCCGGTGGACGGCGTCGGCGCTGACATGGCTACCAGAGTTTTTAAAAAATAAAAAAATAATAGTAAAAGTTAAAGAGATTGCCCGATGGTGTCTTTCCCAAATAGATAATACAAACCCTAAGTTGATATCTTTCCCAAATAGATATTCCACGACGCTCGATGATGCCTTCGTCAAACGCTTACTGTCTTCATCCAACGCTCAAACAATTGCACTTCGTCTAATGCTCGCCGCCTTTGTTTGTGTCTACTAGACCCAATATGCCCAAATTGTGAAGAGTCGATTCACCCACAACAAGATCGATTCCTCCATGGCAATTTGTAGCAAACACGAGCGAGTGCAGTGGTCCCGGTTGGATTGTGTTGTCGGCAAGTGCTGAGAGAACACGACAAGGTCTTGAACTCAAGGAAGAACGGTCAAAAGGTATATGGTAGTGGTCCCAACTCCCAGACTGAGTGTTATTTTATATAATCTACTTGTCTCGTTTCTTCGCGTGTGCCAAGCAAACCGACGTGTAGTTCCTCACTCAAAGTAGATAACGTGGGACAAAATACTGCCTAAGATAGTACGCATCTCAACACACACTAACTTATTTATGTTGTTTGAGTCAAATTCAAAACATGTTAGAAGAAACAGATTTCGCTAATGGCAATGATAACAAAGAGAAGTAGTATTACTATTGGTGAGAATTAGAGGACCAGGAAATTTTTGAATTTCTCATTAACCTCATTATTCGTAACGCATTTTTATCCATTGTGTTTTTTTTTTTTGTGTAGGGCCATGAGCGACAAGTTTGCATGGGTCTGCCTTTTCCATGGTGGAAATTTTTACCGTCGCCCAATGCTTAAATATGTTGGGGGAAGATTGATTTAGTAAAGGTTGATATTAGTTCAAAGAGTTATGAAAGCTTTATCAGAGATATCGAGAACGGAGTAAATAGTAAATTTGAAAAGCTTTATTTCAAGTTTCCTGGAAAGTCTCTAGAAGAGGGGTTGACATATATATGGAATGAGAACAATGTTGTCAATTTAGTTTTTAGTTCTTTGCATCATGGGTTAATAGAGATATATGGAGAAAATTTTGCAAACAATGAGGCAGCTGAGGGTGAGGGTGTTGGTGAGGCTGCTCGTTCGAGTGAGGGTGTTCATCGGGGGTTGGTGAGGTTGTTTATGAGGGGGAGGGTGCTAGTTTGAGCAAGGGTGTTGGTCAGGGAGTCGGTGAGGATGCTCGTGATGATGTTGGCTTAGCTAATGAGACGATCGTTGAGCAAGAGGGTGGTTTAGATCCTAATGACTTGGTTGATGAAGTGATTATATTGGTATAGAGGGTGATATTTTGGATGAAGAAGATGATAGTGATGACACAGATTTTCTCGGCGAAGTAAGATTTTCGACTGATGATGATGATCTTGATAATGAAGACCTTCTAGAAGCAAGGAAGAACATAATGAAGTTTCGCGGGAGGGCCACAAAAAATCTAATTATAGGGGAACCATCTGCAGCTTTGGTATCATCCCAACCATTGGATGTCCCTGTAGGTGATGCTAAAGTTGGTTATGAGACAGAGTACTGTGAAACAGATGCATATGAGAGTTTGGGGTCTGATGTAGAGGGAGAAGATGATGATTTTAGTAGAAGGAAAAGTAGGTTTCCAAAATATGATCCTAATTGTGTTATGCCTATGTTTACTGTGGCTATGGCATTTGATAGTAGTAGGCAATTCAAAGATGCTTTGAAAAAGTACTCGGTGGCTGAGCGTAGAGAGATAAAATTTGTAAAGAATGATAAGAAGTTTGTAAGAGCAAAATGTGTTAATGAAAGTTGTCCTTGGAAGATTTCTGGATCTTTCGATGTTCGTAGTGGATCATTTCATGTGAAGACCTATCATTCAGAGCATACTTGCAGCATTAGCTTCAAAAATAGGAGGGTGACAAGTTCTTGGTTGGCAAATCAATATCTTCCTACAATAAAAGCAATGCCAACTATTAAAGCACTTGCTTTCAAGGACCTCATCAAGGAACAATTAGGTTTAGATGTAAGTATAGCTCAATGTACGAAAGCTAAGTTGTTTGCTTATAAAGTGTTGATGGGAAACTATAAGCAGGAATATGCAAAGTTGTGGGATTATGCAGAGGAGCTTAGGGAGAGAAATCCTGGGAGTACAATTACATTGAAGGTTGAAAAACATGGTATGCCACCTAAGACATTATTTGAGAGAATGTATATCTGTTTTGGTGCTTGTAAGAAAGGGTTCCTTGGTGGATGTAGGAAAATTGTGGGGTTAGACGGTTGCTTCTTGAAGGGAATTTGTCAAGGTCAGATCTTATGTGCTGTTGGAAGGGATGCAAACGATCAAATGTTCCCAATTGCTTGGGCAGTTGTTAGAGTTGAGAGTAGCGACACCTGGACGTGGTTCTTAAGAAATTTAATGTATGATCTCAAAATTTTGCACACATATGGACGAGATTGGGTCATAATTAGTGACAAACAAAAGGTACGTTCCTTATCTTTGTTTTTATATGTTATGTCTCTTAGTTAGATACACTTGTAACATATGTTTTACATTGCAATCTTCTTTTGCAGGGTCTTATAGGAGCTGTGACTGAGTTGCTTCCTGCGGCTGAGCATAGGATGTGTGCTAGACATATCTATGCTAATTGGGGCAAGAAGTATAAGGGCATACAAATGCAAAGACTGTTTTGGCAGTGTGCTAAGAGCAATACTATGGCAGAGTATGATGAACACTCTCAAGCATTAAAGAAAATTAGTCCGGCTGCATATCATGACTTGGTGCAAACAGAGCCAAAGCATTGGTCCAGGGCATTCTTCACCACTGATGTGAAATGTGACATTGTTGACAATAACTTATGTGAGGCATTCAATGGAAGAATTATACAAGCTAGGTGTAAGTCCATTTATAGTATGTTGGAGGAAATGCGGATAATGATAATGACAAGAATGCATACACAGAGGGATGCATGTGCTAAGTGGAGAAGGAATTGTGGTCCAAGAATTGTAAGAAAGTTAGAAGAAAATAGAGTTAGCGCGGCATGTTGCCATGTTATCTAGAATGGTGATAATGGATATGAGGTGATGGATAAGAGTGTGAAGTATGTGGTGGATACGTTCAAGAGAGATTGCTCTTGTAGAAGATGGCAGCTTAGTGGTATCCCTTGTTCCCATGCCATTTCTGCTATTAATTTTAGGCAAGAGGATGCATATGACTATGTTGATGAGTGTTATAAGAAGGCTAAGTTTTTAGCAACATATGAGTACATGATGATGCCAATTCAAGGAGAGAAATTTTGGAAAAAGACTAATAGGGAGCCACCCGAACCACTTCCAGCTAGGATGAAGCCTGGAAGACGTAAACAAAAAAGATCAAGGGAGGAAGGTGAGGTGGCAAGTGGAACAAGGATGTCGAGAATAGGAATGAAGATGACATGTCGAACTTGCTCAAAGGCGGGACACAACAGTTCGACATGTCCACTTAAGAAGATTGGGTCTACATCTTCACAAGCACAACCTTCAAGAAAAAAAAAATCGGTTAGTTGTCCTATTTCAATTATGCCATGCTTGCTTTTGGAATAAGACTTTAAATGATTATACTATTTGTAGGTTCAGAGACATACAGGCAAAGTTGCAAGTGGCAATGGTGGTGGCCCTACCAATGTGAATCATCTTGCTCATCGTTGAGATTACAAGTGCTAGAAGTTGTTCGAAAAAGCAAAAGTGAAAGGATATAGGGCTGTCTTTTTTGTGATAACTAAAGTGATGTTGATCCATATGTTCTATTTATCAATGATGGGATTCGAGAAGTAGGGCTGTGAATATATTTTTTTGATGGGATCACTTAAATTTTTCTGTTGTCTAGAGAAAAACTTTGGGAGAACATTGGAACATTTAAGGCTTTCTCTAGAAAGCTTATTGACAAGCTTTTGTAGAACTATGATCATATTCTTTTTAATGCAAGCTCTGTTTTTTTTTTTACTTGAGATCTTTTAGTTTCTTTCCATTCGACTTTATCATTCATTTAGTTTGATTGGAAAGTTGTCTTGTGGCTGTGTGAAATAAGTGAGGATTAAGTTTTTTTTTTTTGATGAGTTTGATTCTGATAAACAATGCAGAATGTGTGTGCTATTTACGATTGTTATGCAATATATACAAAAATTTTCCGACAGATCTTGATGTTCGCATTTGTTGGAATAGACTGATTTGATCATCTTAGTTAAACAGACTGCTTTGATAATCTTTTGCAACTTTTTTATGCTCTTGCCTTCAAAATGGTCAGTCAGTATTATCCATTGTCATTGGCTATCTTGACCTAGTCTCCATCAATTTCATTGCTAGATGGACTCATGTTGGCAACTGAAACATATTACTTGCAATATTTATTAGCCAAAAATGGCCCAAAGCTAAACCCTTTAAGATAAATACAGCTTGCACTTCATTCATGTTCATACTACAGGTGAACAAATACAAACATCTACTAAAACGGCTAATATAACACAATTGATATTGACACACCTTACAGCAAGCTCATTACATCATTCATCTTCATACTCCCAAATAACATGTTTCCCAAAATTACTATAAACACCCAAGATACAAGCAATAATGTCTTCAATGTCGAATTTTGTTTCTTTAGCTTTGGTGCATGCCTTGAGAGCTTTACTTCACCATCCATCGAATTGCCATCATCCTCGCTATGGCTCGACACTTTTTTTTCCAACATTTCTCCACTGATATCTTCTGGCTTGATCTTGTATTTCCCTGATCTTGTATTTTGGGCGGCCAATGATATCTTCTGGCTTGATCTTTTTTTGTTTCCAACATTTCTCGAGGGACTAAAGTCATCGATTGTGACGAATTTGCTGATGTCTTCATCAATTTGATGATTGAGCAGGACAGTAATTTATGCTTTCAGAATCAACACCAGTCGGAGCATTCCTAACCTGTCTAAACGTAAAGATGTAGTATATTGATTAGATCAACGAATTTTAATGTGTAGATAAAGGAAATGTACAGAACAACCAGAAGGCATTAGCCTTTTGATGGATGACCCACTCACAGGAAAGAAAGAAATTCAACAATAAGAAATTAGATAAACTATGAGAAAGCAATTGTTTGCCACCTCTGCCGTGATTCTCAGAATGTTATCCACAAGAATATAGCACAGTAATGAACAATCGCAAAGCAAATCCAACACAGTAAATCAAATTGTTGCTATGTCTTGCCTTGCTCAGTAATGAAGAATCAAAAACAGGTTAAAAAAGAAGAGCAATGCAAAGCAAATGACAATTCTTCTTTTCCCAGTACTGGATTTGCAATGATACGTCTTCTTACTTGAAAAGGAAGAGCAAAGCAAAGCAAGTCAATGATAAATTTCTCGTAATGTTATAGACAAAAACCTGTGCACCCACAAATCAAAAGGTTGTTAGACTATCAAATTTAAAAAAGAAGAGCAAGGAAGGCAATGAAAAATTCCTATTGCCAGCAACAAATCCAGCACAGTAATGAACAAATCCAGCCACAAATCCAACCAAAACCGCTAAGAATAACAGGAAGCAGGGGGATTTCAAGCAGAGACGGTATGGGCACTTAACTATAAAAGCATCTAGTGAGCGTCGGGCGAAGGCCTTTGGCAAGCATCAGGCTAATCCGAGCAAAGGCATCAGGCGAGCGTCGCCTTCGTCCGTCTAGATTCGGATGAAGGCAGCGTGCGTTGATGGAGGCATCGTCGGTCTAGATTCAGATGAAGGCGGCGAGCGTCGGATGAAGGCGCCGTCGGTCTAGCGTGGATGAAGGTGTCATGCGGTGAGCGTTGATGGAGGCGTCGTTGGTCTAGATTTGGATGAAGGCGGCAAGCGTCGGACGAAGGCGCCGTCGGTCTAGATTTGGATGAAGGCGGCAAGCGTCGGACGAAGGCGCCGTCGGTCTAGCGTGGATGAAGGCAATGGGCGTTGGATGAAGGTGTCGTTGAGTGACGGCAAGATCTGGGAAAGATTATAGGAAGATTTCAATTTAGGGTTTCTATTATCAATTTGATACACGTCAGGGAAGTCTCTAATTTTTTTTTTAAAAAAAAACTCCGATGGCCATGTCAGCGCTAACGCCATCCGTCGGTGATGACTAGGATTCCACATCAGATTTTTCTGATCATCAATGGCCGGATGAACTAAATTGGCACAATTACAAAAGGTTTAGGACTGAATCGGAAAAAAAAATAAGTTTAGGACTGAATCGGCACAATTGTAATAGGTTTAGGACTGTTTTGGTAATTTTCCCGTTATTGGAGACATTGCTGATTAGATTAATCTAGTTAAAAAAGATGTGCGAGCAGCTTATGGTATGCACATATTTCTTTTTTTTTTTATCAGGATAGACTACGAATCTCACGATTTTTCGAAGGTGATTGGCTTGATTCTGTAGAATAAATTTCGAAAATATTTTTCGCCTGAATTTTAAGGCAATCGCATGCCTCATGTCTGTCATTTGCCCTTTGCCTCCAAAGTTTAGTTATTTTTTCTCTCCCTATTTAATGATTTGTCCTAACGAACGTGAGTGCACGTGCATTGTCCCTTCATCAACCGATGCAGTGTTCACCTCCTACACGCTATAAAAACCAGCTGGTTTCAACTCCAAAATACCCTCCTCTTCAACCTTCTTTTTGCCAATTCAACCAACGAGCTCGATACAAGGACCAACAATGGCTCTTTTGAAGAAGCCATACGGATACACAAGGATGGATTTTGAGGACTCGGAAGAGGAAAAGCACCGGAAAGCGCAGTTCCTGATCTACAAAGTGTTGGAGCGAGCAGATGCTTGGATGAGGCCTTCGCTCCTAAGAGTGAGGTTATGCCGGTTGAAGGTGAAGATCGGGCGGCGGTTGAAGAAGTCGAGGAAGAGGATCGCGGTAATGATTTCGAAAGTGAGATTGGCCCTTTATAAGCAGCTCATGAGTCAATTGAGGAGCTTCGAAGCTCTCGTCTGGCCTTGTAGAGA
>JAGVVM010001180.1:0-14698 GCA_019149425.1 Psidium friedrichsthalianum | reverse complement strand
TTAAAGAAGTACTAAGGATGAGATGCACACTGAGTTAAATTTATAATCAAATTACACAAATAAAAAATTCATGGACAAAATATATTGATGTCTGGTCCGTGGTCATGGAGATCGAACCCCCTAACCTAGTAGTCCCACACGCCG
Source organism: Psidium friedrichsthalianum (assembly GCA_019149425.1). NCBI lineage: Eukaryota > Viridiplantae > Streptophyta > Magnoliopsida > Myrtales > Myrtaceae > Psidium > Psidium friedrichsthalianum. Next base: position 14,554 of record JAGVVM010001180.1, on the reverse strand, counting down.
ACCTTTACCGGTAGGGTCACGAGCCTGTTGGCTAGTGATAAAATGGTTCACGACGCGTCTATGTCATCTTTTGGTGTGGAATTTCTTCTCTTGGCCTGGCCCCTCATTTAGAATGCTCCGTTGACACGATCCACCGTTCAGATTACAAAACGACAAGTCTGGAACAACTCCTCAAAATTTCAGCAAGATCCAACGGTGCAATAAGCGGCAAACGTTGATTTAGTGGACGCCCTGTAGGATGTACAGCAGAAGACAGAATTGAAAATTTTTACTGCACGTTCTGTTTTTCCATGTCTGCGTTTTTCTTCTAAAAAATATGAACTAAGGTAACCCTAGCTTCACTTGCAAGAGGGTGTGGACTCATGGGCTTCGAAATAATCATCCATGTCAAAGATACATGGGCATGGGCCGCTCTCAACATAGGAGAGACAAAACATGGCCCAACAGTGGCCATACCCAAGCCAATCAAATTGGTTTTGCACGTGTTAAAGACCATACAATTTACTTCCAGATGCACGGAAACCGAATGTGATCGTGATTTGAGGATTCTTATTCGACTTTTAGTGAGTATCGAAAAATCATATTCCCTTATTTCATAAGCGAATCATGAAAGAGAAAGAAACTGACATTTTGTTATTTTAATAGTATAAGATGTGACAATTCATACAGTGAATTTTTCAACTTGACACTAGACAGTCATAAGAGAAAAGAAATAACAACAAGCTATAGATGAATCATGAGTGAAAAAAGTATTATAAAAATCCTAGACCTATATTTTAATTAGATCAATCCAGTCATAACATTTTGCATGTATACTAATTCAGTCCATCCGGCCAATATTGATCGAAAATCACTAACGTGAGTTCTGGCTATTCTATGTGGCGTCATTGTTGCTGACATAGACATGTTAACAATCTTTTTGAAAATTGAATTCTTTCTACTTCTTTTTTCCTTTCTTTTTTTTCCCCTCATTTTAGTCGACAAGAGTTACCAACGACCCTCGCTTAGGCCCTTGCCAAATCTAGGCAAGGGGCACCTTTCCTACAATTGAGGGGGCCACGAAAACTGCGATTAGCAAAGCTACGATGGCCTTGGGCGAGGGCTTGCTTGCCCTCACTGGCCAAAATGAAGGGAAAAGAAAGAAAGAAAGAACATAAAAAAAATATATAAAATATAAAGAAAGCTTGTTGGACAACTTTTCCGCGTCCCATCATCCATATAGGGAACGTGATATAAATGCATCCCTCTAGAATAATTTGAACATTTCCTCTTGCCTATAAATAGGACATAGTGAATAAGCTTGATCATTATGAACAAACAAGTAAACCACCCCACACCATCTCTCATCCGTCTCTTTAAAGGACTCCCTCTATACTCATCCAAAAATGGCCTTGTCAAGAGCAACCTTTGCTTTGTTACATGGTCCAATCGCTTCAAATGGAACTTCTCAAACAGACAAGATTAAGCTTCTACAAGATGCAAATTCTCTCTCCTCAACGAACAACAAATGTAGTATTTCCTCACATCAGACCTTGGATTCTAATCCTTTTAAGGACTATATTCACCCAACCGGAAAGCCGAACTTTGCCATTGAGGTTTGCTCTTTTTCTCATGTGACTTTTTGTTACGCAAACCGACGACTTATATAGTATTGCTTGTTCTTTATCCTTTAATCATTAGAACCAACCAAAAACATTTAATATAATATGAATATTGTGTGTCAGGATGATATTCGAGGGCGGCATGAGAGGAAGTTAGAAGAAGTGAAGCAACTATTCAAGCAAGTAAGAGGAGATTTGCTCGAAAGTTCGGCAGTGGTGGATGCTCTCCAACGTCTTGCCATTGACTACCGTTTCGAGGATGAGATCGAGGCACTCTTGCAAAGGCATTTCTTGATCTCCACCTCTCAATATCAATCTCATTACATAGATGCCAATAATCTGCATGAGGCAGCACTTCGTTTCCGGCTCTTGCAGCAAGGAGGCTATCCTGTTCCTTCAGGTTAATGAAATCTCCTTCACTTGATCATATTTCAAAAGAAATTCAAACAAGGAGTATGTCACAAAGGTAGATCTCTCTCTTCTTTGCTTTTACTTCTTCTTGCAATTTGAGCTAGATGATTAGAGGGTGGGAACACAATTTCTACTCACCATCTACTACCAATAAACTAACATCTTTTAGCTTTTCCACATCAGATCAACAGATGTGTTTCAACATTTTCTACACAAAATGAATGGGGGGACTGAGAAAAGAAAGCCCTAGGACAAGGACATTTTAGGGTTGACAAGTTTATTTGAAGCTTCCCACCTTGGCACTGATGGAGAAGATATTCTTGATGAAGTCAGAGAGTCAACTGGTGCACGCCTCCATGCATCCTTGGCCGACCTTGGCCATCTTCAAGCTAGATTCGTGAGAAACTCACTTGGCAATCCGTTCCATAAGAGCTTGGCCAGGTTCACGGCAGGTGATTTTTTGAGGAATCCTGCGGGACGTTCTTATGGCTGGACCAAGAATTTAGGGGAACTTGCCCATTTGGATATGAACATTGTAAGATCCATCCATCAACGTGAAATCCTCCAAATCTCGAAGTGCGTACACCTGATCCAAACTTTCTATCTAAAGTTGTGGCTATGACTAGTTAGAATCACATCTCCCTTAGATTCCTCAGTAATACTCCTGAATAAGTTACTAGCTAGACTAATTCTTCAATGTGTTGATCAGTTGGTGGGAAGAACTGGGCATTGGAAAGGAGTTGAAGTACGCCAGGGACCAGCCAATGAAGTGGTACATGTGGCCAATGGCCATCCTCACCGATACCAGCTTGTCCCAAGAGAGAGTGCTCACCACCAAAGCCATCTCATTCATCTACATCATCGACAATATTTTCGATGTCTATGGCACGATAGATGAACTTGCCTCATTCACAGATGTCGTCATTAGGTACATAATTTAGACTTTCACATGTGCCACGATCTCAAACTTGTATGTGCAAAGAATACTTTTCACGGATTAGGTTTTTCTAATACAAACCCAATGACTTTGTGATGCAGTATACTCGGCCGAAACTTTTTTTTTTATACAAGAAGTACCGACATGCATGAAAATTTCAAAACCCTAATTGTACAAGCACCAAAATACTTGGCCTCATGTGTTTTGTTAGATTAGGGCATGTTTTGGTGCATTAAAAAGTTCCAACTCTATTATTTTGTTGTTGATTTGATGATGTTCTTGATCTGTCAGATGGGAGTGTACTGAAAAGGATAACATACCAGAGTACATGAGGATGTGTTTTCATGCTCTCGATGATATTACCAATGAAGTCAGCTTTGTGGTGCACAAAAATCATGGGTGGAACCCATTATACTCCTTAAGAAAAACGGTACAATTTTTTGCGCTCTCTCTATCGCTCTCCACATTTCTTCTTTTATTTTTCTTTTCTTGTTTTTGAAGCATAGACGAATCATAGTGCGTTTAGATTGACTTTTACCTTTTAGTTTTTACTTTGATCTAAATTTTGCGGCGCACAAATATTGCTTATCGTGTGAATATTGCACGTAAATTCTCGTCTAATTTTTTTGATAATTTGTGAGAATTTGGATAGCACGTAATAATTAGAGTCCTTATTTTGTATTTTTGTCCCCAATTTCGTTGGCAGTGGGCGAGCCTGTTGAATGCCTTCTTGGTCGAGGCAAGATGGCTCGCCAGGGGCCACTTCCCAACAACACAAGACTGCATGGACAACGCAATTGTCAGCTCTGCGGTGCACGTCATTGTGCAATGTGGTGCTTGAACTTTCAATTTGTTTAATGTGATCCCTGCACTTTTGAAATATACTCAACTTAGTCCCTGAATTATAAGAAAATATTCAACGTCGTCCCTAAATGGAAGGACTACATTGAATATTTTCCTATAATTCATGGACAAAATTGAATATGTTGCAAGAATTTAGGGATCATATTAGTCAAATTAAAAGTTTATGGATCACATTGTACAAGCTAAAGTTCAGGGACTACATTGGTTAAATTAAAAAATTCAATAACCATATAGGACATTAAATCAAAGTTCACAAAACATTTGTGTTATTATCCTATAAAAGTATCACATTACAATGCTTCTCTCTTCTTTCCTTGATTGGGAGATTATTCCACTAATGTGTGAACAATTTGAACAATGTTAACAGGATGAGTTCCAAGATGGCCGAGATGGGTCTTATGTGGAATGCTACAAGCAAGAATTCCAAGGCTCTTCAGATGAAGCGGCGAGAGGCTAGGTGAAGGAGATGATCTCGGAGGCATGGAAGAGGCTCAACATGGCGTGCCTCCATCCTCAACTGTTCGCCAAGTCCTTCACAAAGTCCACCCTCAACATAGCCAGGATGGTCCGGCTGATGTACGATTATGATGACAACCATTCACTCCCGCTCCTGGAGCACCATATGAAGTCATTGCTCTTTGGAGGTCCTTCCTTTTAGGGGCTTTGCCTCTTTGTTCAGTGATTTAAACACCATTCTAGCCATAGCGAAACTGGCAAAACGCACACTGACGGCCCGATTTTCTTGAGGCGCATGTGGATAGAGACATGCCTTGTTGAGTTTTTTCTAGGACTCTGAGATCATGTTCTTCACATGGACTCTCACCACATCAACTGAAGAGCCATGGAATTCTTTCTTGTAGCATTCCCCAAAGAGAAGTTTGAGTTTTCTAAAAATTCTTCCCCCTATATGTGTATTGGATACCCATGAATGTAAAAGGGCGAGGGTTAAGAGAAGTAATATACTTCTGTAATGTTCTCTAATATCTGGAGATTACTATTTAGTCGACCATGACTATTTTTTTTTTTATATTTACGTACGACTATTACATGACTTCATGGCAGATCCCAACCTAATACATGTTAAACGAGAGGGAGAATTTAAGATTTGGTTTATTTGTGGATTCATGGGGTCGTGATGGACTTTGGTTCTAGGCAAACCATTGCCTATAGGCTCTCTCTACTTGCCTTTGATCGATTTAGATGGCTTCATTTTAAGACATGCTCCTGAGATTTGTCTGGTGACGACCTTCACAGAAGTGAGCTACCAAGGACAAGTTAGTAGATTACTAAGCAAACACTTAGTCGCGGACTCTTCCAACCCCACACCAACCGTAACTTTGGAGTTTTGATTTCATTAATTAATCATGCAATTTAATTCATTTCGGAGTCGCCACTAATGAATTATGGGTCTACTGGAAACCCAAATAAAATGTGAGAGTGAACTAGACACTTCATGGATACAAGAACTTAGTTACGCTACATAAACCTAACGCCCTTTAGGTACATTTTCTATTTATTTAAAAAAAATTGTTTTGCAAGTATTCTTGGTTAAGGGAGTATTGGTTCCAGGATAGAAATGAAAACTGGAGAGCCGGACTGGCAGAAATAGGGTAGGTTCCTAATTTCAAGGGATGCATGATAAGTTTAAAGTTTCAAATTTTGGGGAACCGATTTCCACAGATAGATTTTAGGTTCCAAGAGGTAGAAAACTGAAACTTGGAACTTGGAACAAATTTTTTCCTTGTTCGATGTCTTAATGTGATCATGCGATATTCTATAGTGTCTAATTATGAGTGCGTAGTCTGGAATTATTAGTCTGAGCTTTTATTTCTGTCAATATACAAGACTATGACTTCTACTTTACTAATATTTCATATTCTTTATGTCTCTAACTAATGAGTTATGATCAATGAACTATAACACTAAATGGTGATCATTAAGATGCTAATTTGCTGCAAATCGTTCAATTAAGAATACATGTGGAGCCTAAGTAGACCTTGGAACCAATGACAGAGTAGGTTCCAAGTTTCAGGGTATATAAAGTAGGTTCTAGATTCAAAAAACTTGAGTAACCAATTCTAGCTAGTAGGTTCTAGGAGAAACTTAAAAGGAACCTAAAACCACTGACCCCTAGTCTTGGTCAATTTTGCTCCTAAACCATTAATATGCAATGTGTGATCATTTGGGTGAGCAAGCAAGAATTCAACACTTAATAATCAAGGCAAGAAATATATTGCTAGAAAAGGATAAGAACCTTGATGCATTACGCAAGCAAAAGCAGAGCTTTATTATCATCCAATGCATCAAATGTTTTGCAAATTAAGAACTAAAGACCAAATACTGCTGCATGCTCTTAACATGATTTCTAAATGCAATGTCTATTAGTCATTTTTATTTTTTTTTCTTTCGTGAAAACTAAGCGATAAGCAATCCATGAGATGTCATTATTGAGTAAATCTCTCTACCTGATGTGATATCTATCACGTTATGTGACTCAATAAATGACATGCAATACAGGACATGCCTAATATGAGACTAATAAATCCTATATGCAGTCCATATAACATAGGTGACATTTTCATAGACTATCCTAAATCTATATGATGACCTAAATTCAACTAGGAAATAAATTATATTAAATCCTAATCTAAATTAGGTACCTAAGTTACTACATAATTTCCAAAACATGAAATTTTAAATTAGAAAATTCAATTGGACGCAACATAACCTCAAATGCAATGCAATCTTTTTTATAATTTCTTCATAAGGCATGTGCCTAATTTAATGCAATCTGTTTGGCAACGATCATGATTCTCTTATTATGTTTCCCGAAACAAAAAAAGATGATAAATATATTTGGTAGCATAAATGATTCCGATTGTCAAATTTTCTGATTATGTTCTCAGCACTAGATTTGGAGTGGAGAAAAGAATATTAAAAAAAACAAGTCAATTATTTGTTCCAAAATCACTTTTGAGAAACAAGACTAACAAAGTGTGAACTTGCCGTCGCTAGCCAGAGAAAAATGAAAAGAAAAGTAAAATAAAAAATACTTTTAAAAAATAATTTCATTTTATTAAAATAGAAAAATATTATAAAATAAAAATATTTAAAAAATTTCATTGTGTTACATGAAAGTGTTTTAGAAATCTCCTATTTCTTAACAAATTATAAGAAAAATATTTCATGGTTTGATAAATATAGAAATGTTTAAGTAATACGGGTCGGGAAAAGTATAAGTGGGGTTGGATATGGGTTGTAGATTTGTACTATAAGAAAATGGGTCGAAAAGGATTAAATGGGTCAATATGAACCTATAAAAATATATAATTAGGAATATAAAATTCTATTTGAGCTTTTCATATCTTGATTTTTATTTGAACCTATAAAAGGATATAAGAGTCAGTGATTTGATGTTCCTGCTCTTGGCCCTAAGTAAAATCTATTCATAGTTGGTCAGTCCCCCACGACATGGCTTCTTGCTTTTCATGAATGTGTCTCCCTCTGGACCATATTTGTGACGTCCTCAAAATTCGTCTGCTAATGACAAGAAAATTTAAGAGTCTTGGACCCCACCCTTCCTTTTTATTCTCGGCTGAACTCCTCCCCATGAAACCCACGTGCCCCTATTTTTGTTCCCTCCTTCTTTCTCTGTCAGCCGAGCTCAATTATCCAAGTGAATGAGATAAACACTCATCATTCCAGCTGAAAATTTTCCCTTCATGCATGAACATCTGCTCACGTCTTCTTCCCATTAATTAGCTTTTCCTTTCCCCATGCAAGTAAGACAAGATGGCATGATTAGGAGCCACCATTTCCACTGTGCACGCAAGAAGACCACTGCAGCTGGCTCCTCCATTTCTTTCTTTCTTTTCTCTTGCTCTTTTCTTCTTTGGGTGACCACCAAAAACTACACTACTACACCTTCTTTTCTTCTTCTTCCTCCCTCGGCCATTGCCCCTTGCTGCTGCTTGTGACTCTGCTGGACTCCATCTCTCTCGACTGCACTGGTCTCTCTGCTGTTCCTCTTTCTTCAGCTTGTTTTTGAACCGTTGATGCAGCTGCAACTTGCTGCTCGTGAGCTTGAGTTGCTGCGTCCTTCTTCTCTTTTTTGTTCTTTGCCCTTTTGCTGCTGCCGTGAGTTGCCTACTGCTCATGGACTGCTGCTGGATTTTTTTTCTCTCTCTGTGCTGCTGCTGGAAAATTTTTGCTGTTGCATCCCCTTATGTCTTCTCTCGGTCAAAGCTACTGTGAGCACGTCAGCTGCTCCTCCTCTGCTAGGGACCGTTTACCGCTGATTCTCAATTGCTCCTTGGCCGTGTTGCTGCTGTCCCTTGGCCATCCCTGCGGTTGCTTGAGCCATCGCTCGCTCAGCCACCGTGCACGCGTCCAACCAAGATCGCCCGAGCTCGTGGCCATTTTGCTTTGGCCCGAGCTCATTGTCGCTTTGGCTCGAGCTCGATCGTCGTCCGTGGTCCGTGCTCGTCGTCGCCCATGGCTCGATCTCGTCGTTGCTCGGTCGAGCCGCCTCATCACCGTCCTTGCGCAAGTTTGCCGTTTAGCCGAGCCACGATCGTTCACCGTTCCCAAGCTTAAACTTGGATTTTTGGGTGAGCACATTTCTAAACTTGACTTAGAATATCGGGTATGCTAGGAACTAGTAGGAAAAATTTTATGATAAAAATATTAAATTTTTTGGACGTTGACTGTCGATTATTTGCTGCTAGCCATAGGGGTAAATAGGTAATTTTTATGGACTCTAGAAATTACCATGTGTGCCAAATTATCGGTCCTTGAACCTAGGTGACTGAGAATGGAAATCGGGTCCTAGAATGCGAGTTTCTACAATGTGAAATGCTTGGTTATTATATTCGATTTATTTTGAGGTGAATTGTGTGCTCATGTCAATAATATTGAGAACTGCATGTAGCAAAGCTGACTTGCATGAGTATTTAAAAGTAGAGTCAATTGAGGACTTTGTGTGGCTCATTATTGATCTACATGCTAGCATAAGACATGTGCGTTTGGTGGAGTGCGTAGAACCGTGCGGGACAGCCCAACAGTGTCTAGAGAGCCACCGGGAAAGTGGGGCGATAAGGAGGTGCCGATCGCAACGCTAATTGAGCCACGGTCATTGCAGTTGCGCCTGAACGTGCTTGGCACGGGATAGCTGGAGAGACAAGGGTGCCAACTTCGGTGTGATTAGACATGGGTTGAGGCACAGGCCTGAGACATCTATGACGTGGCTGGGACTGAAAGTGCTATTGAGCCACCGGTGGGGTTCAGTCCGGAAGTGCTAGTGAGCCACCGAGGACCCCAAGTGAATCATTAAGCATACTGCATTTTCATTTTTGTGATTTGAAGTCACAATACACGGGTGATTGTTTACGTTCTAGCTTGAAGCATATGCTTCATTCTAAATTGAGTCTAAGCATGTGCTTGCTGAGTTTCGACTCATATATTTTGTCTGATCGCCATTTTAGACCCTCAACCATAGATATGAACATTCATATTCCCCCAATCCGCCACGGGATCCCTCAGGAGATTGAGACACGGATAGTTTCGTACCCTTCCGTGGACGGAGTTGAGTGTGATTATGAGAGGTATAGCTGCACTGTCTAGGTCGATGAGGGATATGACATTTTGATCCCTCATAAATACGAGAGGTGATACCACCGGAGAGGTCAGGAGGTGTTGCAAGGCCCTTTGCAGGGTTTAGACGTACCAGCATTTTGGATGGGACCGGCAGGCCTAATGAATGCGACTACTTTTGGCAAGGTCGTAGACCTTGAGCCTATGGATGCACTGGACTTAGATAGAGACATAGTGATAGAGTTTGATGGAGCAGACGACATGTTTGTTGAGCAGGCAGATGGTGAGTCTGGATCCCGATATCTGAGGAGTCTGATCCAGAAGAGCTTCTCTCATCCGAGGACGAGTAACCCTATTGACGTCTAGATGGAGACTAGTGACTTTTTGATCTTGGCCAACTTAAGATTATTTTTGAGGTTCAGATGTTAGTCTCCTCTCCATGTTGTATAAAACCTCTACTGTTATATAGTATGTAAATTAAATTTTCTCTATCTCTCTATCCTACATGTGTATATGTCAGGGGAGTGCGTTTCCACTGTCGCATTTGTTAGTCGTCGTTTGGCCGCGATGAGTCTTGGGTCGTCGCTAGAGTTGGCCGGACAATGTTCGAATAAGCAGGAAGGCAGGATGTTGTGCGTCCACCGGATTCAGGGCTTGACAATATTTGACCAGATCCAAACCCAACTCGAGGCACCCGTTTGACACCTCTAGTTCAATGTCAATTCACGGCAAAAATTTAAATGCAAATTGCTTATTGAGCTTATGTTCTTTCTTAAGTATCTTACATATATCTTCATGCTCCACAAAATGAATAGATTAATTATGGATTCTACGTGATCTATATTCATTTTATTAGTGATGTTATATAAGTTGATTTATAGTGACAATAATGATTCAACTTAAATGGAAAAAGTTGGGAATAGAAATTTGGAACAAAAATTTCTTGTAGTTACCAAATACATTCTGATTCTTTAAATCTCACTCAGAGAACAGAATAAAAAATAATCAATTCTTAACAGAATTGATTTTTTGGATCAAAATCATTGCCAAACGCACTGTAAATATCACCACACCCAAAGAAGGAGGTTATTAATTGAGGGTCCAATCTTTATTCTCAAAATCTGATCCCCAATTATCAAACATATATATAAGGTGAATTAAATAAGGAAATTGCCTGAAATTGCCTATTCAGTAATGCCTAACAAATCAAATCAAAATCGAGTTAAAAAAACATAATTCCAAATTAGGCAGTTAAATATTCAAATCGAGCGTGGTTTAGGGTATGCAAACAAATATTGTTGCCACTTATCATGAAAAAAAGAAACTTAAAACAACATTTCTAGAAAACAAGACTGCTTAGAAAAAGAAGGCTACTTCTTCGCAAGTTAAAATGACTTGTAGTACATTATCCGGAAGTAATCCAACAAGCATGAAAGATCAAAACATGAAAATGATGCTAAGGCGTCGCGTGATCAGAGGTCAACGACTTCATATGTTCTTGTAGGAGTCCAAGACCATGTTTGTCTTCGTAGTTGTACATCAGTGAAACCATTTTAGCAGCATTCACGCAAGCTTCGCGGAAAGGCGCAGAGATCGGACATGGAGAGAGGCATTCTTCATTGAGCAGCTTCCACGATTTCGATATCAACTCCATCATGTGATCTCTCGCGCTTCGATACAACGAGCCATGATTTTCTTGCAGATAGCACTCCACGTACGACCCGTCATAGCCATTTTGATTCTCATCCTTCAAGGAAATCGAATCCCCAGAATGAAATAATCAGATCAGTAAAATAATCACAAAACACGAATTGTGAAAAGAATAGGACCGAATGTTGCCCCGCCCGAAACCGTTAACTAGTTTACCTGTGCACATCCGAGGTCATCCCAAAGGCGAAGAATTTTCGCAACTAAGAATATTGCATTTGGCAGTGGCGCCTCTTCTTTCTTTGATTCCATAGTTTGGTTGGCAATGTCTTCGCCCATCAGAAAAAACAGGTGAGCTAGCACCAAGGGCACACCTGAAGTGATAGTCCCATTCTTCAAGTAATCATCTGCGTTTGGCAATTTCCCAGAAGCGTTCCACTGAAATTCCACCAGGAATGCACTGCACAGATTCGCCCACTGCAACATCAAATGTTACGTGACGGGTTAATGATAAGTGCAGAATGCGATCGTGTGCTTTTTTAGGACAGAGGATCTTATCGATGTTAATATCATATCAATACCATCTTTTTCAAGAATCCCGTGGGGTTCCATCCATGCTTCTTGAAGATGATGTCGCCAAAATCATCTGTCATATCGCTGAGAGCCTGGAAGCATACTTTCATGTACTCTGGGAGCTGCTCAGCACCAGCGTTGTCCCATCTGAAGACGACAACAATCACAATCGAAAGACTTCTCAATTGGCAGCATCAAAATAAATGTCTGAAGCAGACACTTTTGTCCATGTAACAGTCGCGACGTAATAGGTAAAATGGGGTGTCTGCAACTGTATACCTTCCAATGACTTCTGTGAAGAGAATTAGCTCGTCGACTGTGCCGCGGACATCGAAAACATCGTCGATAACGTACACGAGAGAGATGGGCTTAATGAGCTCAACCCTAGGTTCCGACAACCTTGGATCTGTGAGAATTGCCATGGACCACATGTACCATTTCAGTGGCTGGTCTCTAGCAAACTTCATCTCCTCTCCCAATCCCAGCTCTTTCCACCATCTGAAATAATAGGAAACTCATGAGGAAACTGGTCTAAGTCATACCGTAAACTGTGATTTATGAGTTTCATATTAATCTGAACCCAAATGCCAACTTCTTAAATAGGTAAGTAATTAATTAGTTACTCACTTATTAATTTGGTGTATCTCCTTTCGGTGCCCAGAGTGAACAATTCTTCTCTCCTGTTTGCCACTTCTAGCAAGTCTTCCATCCATGAGTTCGCGCCAGGCATATCGTTTACAAATGTTTGAGGTTCTAACGATCTTGCGAAGCTCTTGCGATATGGATATCGCAACGTACTTTCTATCGTTCTTGCCTGCTCATGATCAAGATCGCACATCAGCAATGCGTTGAGAAACTTGCTGCTAAAGTCTTCGGCTTCATCAAGTATATCTTCTCCTTCTATGCTCATCTGTGACGCTTCATATAATTCCATCATACCCTTGATGTTCCCCTCAACGAAACCATTTATCTTATCCTTGAAGCGTTCGAACACATCTGCATAAAAAGCACAAGGAGTCTAATACATCGAAAAGTATAGTCTGCTATCAAATCTATTAGTCGCTTCATTCATTTCAAAATTATGATGTGCATACTTTGGTTTCGAACAAAACCCTAAATCCACTAAAATTATTTCATCCGATGTAAAGTTCTAATTTAAATGAAACGAAAAAGGAGTAAAGATGGAGGAACTAGGCAAATTCTTCTATGAATTGTCTTATCTTGTTATGAATCAACAGCAACATTTTATTTCGCAGTTACAGTCGACTTGAAACTCATGAGAAATAGACCTGCAGGCACATGGTAACCCTCTTGCCGAAGAAGTCGAAAACGGAGAGCTATCTCATAGACATCATCTTTGCCGTGATTCAGAGAGGTAAAATGTGTGTATTGCCACTGTAGAATGGCTTTAATCTGTTCTCGAAATAGGGATTGACTCTTAGTCGCTGAATTGTGTCGACAATGATCAAACTTTCTACAGGTTCATTCACCACTTCATTCAGAAAATCTATAAGGCTCTTAACTTTTCCTTCATGTTTGATCCTCAAATCATCCTGCATCGCGAAAATCCAGAGTTACAAGTGAGGTCAACATTATAATGCCCACAAAAAAAAAAAAAACTTAAGCAGGACTGAACTTAATTGGCCATCCTTTTTCTCATATAAATTAAAAAAAAAAGATCAGTAAAAGTTGAAAAGAGCAAAGCCAAAAGCACAATTATATAAACAGTCAACTGATCATTTTTTCATAAATTTCACATTTGAAATTGTTTCAAATGGTCAAATCTTACGGGAAGTTTATAAGTTGGTTTTTATTTTAATTTGGTGTATTTTTTTGTCACGCCTCGAACCGTGCGAGCAAAGCGATATCCCTGCTAACTTGTACTCGCTCGATTGGATAATCACAACGACGACCCAGGATACTCGTCGTCAATCCAACCGACAATTAGAGTTCCTACGATAGCGAAAAAGATACCCTCTATACACGACGTACGTAGAACAGGTAGAGAAGAGGGACAGCTCAGCAATTTAAAACACGCATTATACATATGAACGAACTAAGATTTAGAATATACAACCTATCAACCTTTCAACCCAAATTGGGATCTGGTCGATACCAAACCTTCCCCATATACAAAAAAACTATAACCAAAAAGGGGAAAACGTGACTACATCAAGTCATCATCTGCTTTAGGGTCATCCACTTGCTGCTCATCCACAGTTCCATCGATCTCCACTGAGATCTCATGCCCAATTAGCAAGTCACTCATATTCAGGTTCGGGGGTCTGAAAATATGGAAAAACTAACCATCGTGAGTACATATCTCAGTAAGCTCACCCTAATCTCGCTCAAGATATTACATACTCTCGGATCCAACTCTAACATGCCTCCTAAATGCTCAGGTTACAGAAACAGAAATAAGGGCAAATACCATGTCTGTCCATAACCCATTCCGTTACACATAGTTATTCATGTCGAGGCAGGTCGACATGCTTATAACGTGTCATCTTCAGAAATATCCATATTGCTGTTACACCATATCCTGATTATGACGCAATAGCTGGATAAGACATAAATTTCCAACTCTAGATGAGGCCACCATGCCCACAATAGGAGCTAGGTGATCAGAACAAACTGGTTGATATATCCCATAACATGTGTTATTTCCATGGTAACGATTTTGCAAGAACCTATATTCCTTCTCCTCAATCCAAAGTTTTGTGTCCACTAACGAAGGAGACGTCCCAATACATGCCCTGCGGAATAATGCTTGGAGGGCAAATACTATGTCTGTCCCGTAACCCATTCTGTTACACATAGTTATGTTCATGTCGAGGTAGATCGACATGTTTAATAACGTGTTATCTATATTGCATAATATCCTATATGACACTATACACATATCCTGATATGACACAATGTGCTTGGA